>VZTQ01001022.1:41118-52980 GCA_013400755.1 Pelecanoides urinatrix
TTTATTTATTTATTTGTTTGTTTGTTTATTTATTTAATTAATTTTGTGTTGTGTTTTGGTTTTTTTAATACAAAGAGAAACACTGACATACTCCTTGCTGAGGAATTACTGCAAGAGAATCCTTTTCTAACAGTTCAAGTAATATAGTTATTTCAGAGATAGGGATGCAAGAACAAGTATTTAAAGTATAAATAAAATAAGATGATATAAAGAATATATAAAGAATATATAAAATATAAAGAAAAGTTATGACTATGTGGACTGACAGTGAAAAGAAGCATGAACAGAGGAGGGTGAATGAAAATATTGATTAGGGACTGGAGGCATAAAAATTATCCCCATGATTAGATAGAGATGCTGCTGTTCCAGCTCAGAGGACTCAATCTGCTATAGTCCAAAGGGATGTTATTATCATAGCCACAAAAACCTAAAGCAATTGCAGTGTCAAAGCTGGTTGATCTGATATGCCTCAGACTATCCAGAATCATAGAATCATAGAATGGTTTGGATTGGAAGGGCCCTCAAAGATCATCTAGGTCCAACCCTCCTGCCATGGGCAGGGACATCGTCCACTCCTCCAGGTTGCTCAAAGCCCCATCCAGCCTGGCCTTGAACACTAGCAAAGATGGGACATCCACAACTACTCTGGGCAACCTGTACCAGTGCCTCACCATCCTCAGCGTGAAGAATTTCTTCCTAATATCAAATCTAAATCCACTGTATTTCAGTCTAAAGGCACTACCCATTGTCCAATCACTACATGCCCTTGTAAAATGTCCCTCTCCAGCTTTCCCCTAGGCCCCCTTCAGGTACTGGAAGGCTGCTATAAGGTCTCCCTAGAGCCTTCTCTTCTCCAGGCTGAACAACCCCAACTCTCTCAGCCTGTCTTCATAAGAGGTGCTCCATCCCCCCCCGCTCGTTTTTGTGGCCCTCCCCTGGCCTCACTCCAACAGGTCCATGTCCTTCTTGTGCTGGGGGCTCCAGAGCTGAACACAGCACTCCAGGTGGGGTCTCACCAGAGCAGAGTAGAGGGGCAGAATCACCTCCCTCGACCTGCTGGTCACACTTCTTTTGATACAGCCCATGGTTGGTTTTCTGGGCTGCAAGCGTACATTGCCGCGTCATGTTGAGCTTCTCATCAACCCCCAAGTCCTTCTCCTTGGGGCTGCTCTCAATTCATTCTATGCTCAGCCTGTATTTGTGTTTGTGATTGCCCCAACCCATGTGCAGGACCTTGCACTTGGCCTTGTTGAACTTCATGATGTTTGCATAGGCCCACCGCTCAAGCCTGTCAGGGTCCCTCTGGATGGCATCCCTTCCGTCCAGCATGTCAACTGCACCACACAGCTCAATGTCGTCAGCAAACTTGCTGAGGGTGCACTCAATACCACTGTCCACGTTGCCGACAAAGATGTTAAACATCTTTGCCAGTCCCAATATGAACCCCTGAGGAATGCCACTCGTCACTGGTCTTCACTTGGACATTGAGCTGTTGACCGCAATGCTTTGAGTGTGACCATCCACCCAATTCCTTTTCCACCAAGTGGTCCATCTATCAAATCCATGTCTCTCTAATTTAGGGACAAGGACGTCATGTGGGACAGTATCAAATGCTTTGCACAAGTCCAGGTAAATTATGTTTCAAAATATTTTTGTATTAATATAACTTTTAAAAAAAATCTTTATATAAGATACCCCTGTCAAACCCTGACTGAAAGCATATAACTAGTTAAAAGCAACTCTTTTCTCTAATCAGAGGTGTAGCAGCTGTAGAAAAAAATTAAATTTGTGCGGACTAATATTCATTAGTTATTAGAAAATGCATTATCCACTTCTACCAGTCTGCATCTAGGGGTACAGTACTCACAGAAACAAAAAAAACCTAAACAACTTGTGAACTGTTAAGCTTCTTCAGGGATAAGACTAATTTCTTTTTGGAGTTGTCAGTTTTATGAAGAGAATATCCTTGAGATTTCTTCACTTGCCAGGACAGTTTCCCTTCTTCTTTCTCACAAACAACCTTCTCTTTGCTTTCTGAACATGGACTTGTTTCAAAGCTAAAGAAGTTCCTGAGATGATTGATTCATATTCCTCTTTCTGATTTCCAAATACTTCAGTCTTAATTCTCATAAGTACTTACAGATATTTACACCATTTAGAAGCTTTGAGCTCCCAAAATAAAACAAAAGAGCTTCCATTTAAGCACCTGACTATACCGAATTTGGATGTATGGTAAGCACACATGGGCAATAATTATGCACTTACACTGGTGTGAGCTTCTCTGCAGGGTGTACAGCAGGTTCTTAGCTTGTGTGCTGACAGACCTGGCCATGGATGAAATTCATGCTGCTACAAATTCACTGCTTTTGGTAGCTCAAAGAAGTAAGGTAATGACTACTGTGGTGTGTTGTTCAGTTTTGAAATCAGATTTTTTTGATTGCAACACAGATATATTCAAAGTGCACAATTTAATTTCTAGCAGCTAGATGGGAATGTTACTGCACCCAAAGAGAAGCTAGAGAAAGAGAAGGAGACACAAGCAAAATTACGCTTTTTCACAATTTCCCTTTTCTTTCCACCAACAGCTGACCAGCAAGGTTCATCCCATGCAGCACTGACAGGAATTTCAGCTTGCTGATATAGTCCATGACAATTTATTATCACTTAGAATCAGAGAATAAATTAAGATGTATAGGGAATAAATTATGCAATTAAGCAATTGTTCTTTCAGCTTCGAAACTGCCATATTTCTACTTTTTGGTTTATTGTGCAGAAATATGTGTGAATTCTACATTAAACAAATAGAGTAAAAATAACAGTTGCAAGAAACTCTGGGCTGATGGATAAACAGATTGTCTCCATACATATAGTAAATCTAATATTCCTTGTTGTAAAAATGTTACAAGCATGTGTTTAAGTCCACCCAACATTTCTTGGAAGCATCAGACATACTGCAGAGGGATTCATTTAATTAAATGTAAATGCACCTGAACTAGTTACCCTAGACTCCCTTTAAATTCAATAGAGAGAAACGAGAGTTTCTAGTGTGCAATTCATCTCATCCTAAAGTACATGTCTAAAATAGATCAAATGAATTGCACATAAAAGTGCCTATTCTCTCCATTGGCTATAAAGGAATACCAAGAAACTAGCCCTGCTGTAGATGTCTACATCACAGATACCTAGAGTGTGATTGATTTTATCTTACTTTAGACATTTAAAGTATATGTGCTTATACTACCATTATAAGCAACAGAGATTAATCCAGCCAACCAAACGAAAGTGTTTATCTTAGGAGGAGAAGAAAGCACTCCCCTAAACTTAGGTGAAATGATTAGCAAACTTGTACTGAGTTGGAGTTGTGCTAAGATAGAGGTATCTTGCCTTCCTTGTCCTACGCTGGGAGCAGTTCATAGTTAGCAAAGCAAAACAGCTCAGTCTGCTGCAGACTAGCCCTGGGAGAATTTTTCAGTCAGTTCCCAAAACAATCCATCAAGCTGATCTCAACAGCCTTTACTGCTTCATATTGGCTCTTATCATGGGATTTATTTTTTCTTACAGCCCTCAGGCAGAACATCAAAGCTACAGGTCAGCAGACACAGCTTCAGTACAAGACGTGGACTTGAAACATGAGTTGTCCATCTCTGGGCAAGGGACCCAATACAGCACAAAAGAAATACTCACAAAATTCTTCCAAGCAGTTCCAACTCTGTAATGAGATCTTTATCAGGACCAATGGGCAAAAATGGCAGAAACCTGAATGCACATCTCCTCAGAAGAAATTCATTTCTTCTTCTAAAATTGTGTTAGAAATGCTTAATCTAGTGTCATATTAATGCATGAACCAAGAAATTGATTCATTGGAAAAGTCAGATGCTTAATTTCAAAGTTTAAGATGTTAGAAAATAATCCGTTCTTAAATAAGAATAGTGGATGTCAGCAAAAAATATTTGCTTCCTTTTGACAGCATTTTAACTCCACTTCAATAGCTGATTTAACTTCAATCTGCTGTTATAAAATGTTTCAGCACTTTCCTGATGTAAAGTATTGGAATGTCAGTGCTCTGCAATTTATCCAGATTTTTCTGTAACACACAATTAAAATCCCCAGCAATTATAGAAGTGTAACATTTTCTAAAGTTTCTTTAAAAAATGCAAGAGAAATGCATGATTACATGTGCTAGAGGCATGTATAGTAAGATTAATAAGGGTAAAGGAGAAACTATTAGTGACAAAATTGACAATAGTAAATCTTCCATTTTTATTGGTAAATGTTTGATGTGGTTTATAAATCAAAGAACTTCTAATCAAAATTGCTGCTCCGCATATTTTTGAGAGAAATGAAGAATGTAAAATTTGATTAATTCATCTCTTTTTAATGTATATGTTATTAGATGACAATAAATGTGTTGCCAAAAAAAGAGAAATTATATTTCTCAATTTTTATATTAATTTACCATATTTATCCATGTCAATGTATAATGACAGTCAATATTGTCTTACCTTGTTACACACAGTAAATATCACAATTGTTCTATAAGACTACTGCCAATTAAATCATGGTATGCGATTGTTGATGCTCAAATATTGATACAATATTGCTGTATCACATAAGTGCTAAGGTGAAAATAATGAAATGGCTTAATGTATCATTGAATTATAGTTAGAATAAAGATAGAATGTGGACATCTGATGCTGCTTATTGTCATTTGTTCCACAAATGCTGCCAAAGATTATTATGTACTTCACTGGTTTTAAAATAGGAAATTTTAAGACAGTTGTAGATATTTTAGACTCATGCTGTTTTTCATCAAAAGATTTTAATTTTTAAAAAGGGGAAAGAAGAACAAATAGGAGTTTCACACAAAAAACCACCTCTTTCTTCACTGAGTTCTTCAGCCAACACTTTCCCCATCTAGGAAAGAAAGAACAGGGTAAGAAAAAAACTCTGAAGAAAAAAAGATTATTTTTTCCCCCCTATTTTATAATCAGTTTCATGATAATTGATTTTTTTTTTTTTTAATTGAGACTTGTCTTGTTCACCTGTAGCTATCTGAAAAATTAGACACCTGACCTAATTAGTGCTGAATAGAGAAGGTAAATTATCTCAGAAGGTGATTATAGAAATCTGGAAACCAACTTACTTGGACACAAACTTAGGAAAGACGAATCCCACCACTAAAGAGTTCACTCCAGCTCCCAGGTTTAGTTGCTACAAATCTGAACTTTCTTATAAAAATCCAGTGTACTTAGATAAACCAGTTTATATATAAAATCGAACATTTCCTCTGCTTCTAGACAATGAAATGCCTTAAAAATTGTCAACTAGTATCAATAGAGTAAGATGTGCTTTGAACCATTTGAAGATAAACTACTACTGTACTGTATTTGTCTTATTATTAAGAATCATTCTTTGAGGGAATTTGCATGTGGGTCATAGCATGATTAAAAAGCTTTGATTCTCTGTAGAAATTTTCTGATACAAATTAGGTATTTAGTGTCTTCATAAAGAAGCAAATTGAACTGGAGTTGTACTGGTAGGATGTGGTCGGTCTCTGCCCAGCTGTGTTCATGAGATGTAAAAGAACATCTCTCTTAATATGGCCTAACCCACAATAGGCATCTCGAATCCCAAAATCCAGATCACCCTGAAATTTCATCTCTAGAGAAGGATCATCATCAGAAGGATTTATGAATAGGAAACTTTCTTCTTCATCTAAGACAGAGATATAGATAGAAAAATCTTCAAGACACCAGCCTATTTGTACTTTAAAGAGTATATGCAAACAAGTTTCTTCTTTCTGGAGAACTTCTGAATTAGTTATTCATTTTGTGAAAGCAATTCTTTACAAAAATGCACCAAGAGTTAACGATATAGTCTAGGTTACAACATATGTTTTATATGTTTTCCTCTTGTTTTGCTAGATGAAGTTAAGGAGAGCACACTTAAAAATGCTGTTAAAAGAATATAGACACAAATGGATGGTGATTTTCCTCTTTTGTTAACATTTTTAATCTCTGTGTGAGATCACTTACAATCAACTTTTCCAAGTGCATGTAAAGAAATTAAGTTTACAAATTCATAAGATTGACCCAAATATGCTTTACAGGCAGTATCTCTTACTACTCTGCATTTTGCGCGAAGCTTCTGTTTATCCAAACAAAAGAACGATGCCTCTCCTTCAAGGATTAAGACTTCTGGTTATAATCTTATGGACACTAACATAATTTTATTTACATCTGTATATTGTTGCTGAACTGGATATTTTATTCACATTCCTGATCAGCAGCTAGTTGTAATATTTTTGTTCAACATGAGATCAACATTAGAGGAGACAAATTCAGACTTTTAAGCCCTTGCAACCTCAAAGTACTTAAAGATATACTCATTCTTTAACAGTAAAGGACATTGATTAATCTGTTGGTAGAGTAAATCTTCTCTATCTTTAACAGAAGTCTTTGATGGGGAAAGCATTGATCGAGAAGGATCAATCCACAAAATCCACAAATGACCAGCTGAAATTACTGACCAATGTCTCATCGCCTTCCCTGACACCAAGACCAAACTTTTAGTCTATCAGAAAGGCCACCTTACCATATTTTATTCAATATGGATTTCAAATATTTTCTTTAATGTGAGTGCAATGCAATGAAACTTAACAAGACATCATGAATACGGGTAGTAAAACATTTATTTCCATACTGATCCCTCATAAGTGTGAATCAGGAAGCAGATTCCAGCCTTTTAACCCTGGTGAAAGATGACAGCAACTGTAGTGTTGTTGCAGGGGAGACCAATACATGTCATCATAAACCTCAGCTGCCTTTGAGATATGCAACCTTAAGGCCCTTCTAGGAAGAACCACATAGCAAAAATATTTGCCCAGTGTCATCCCTGAGCAATGTCAATGGCATGAGAGATAGAGCCCTTGAGGAAGGAGAAAACATATCCTGAAACTTTCCTGAAGCTTATATGTGAGCAGAGGCTCAAGCGCACAGACTAAGCTCAAGGAGAGCTTAACCACCAGTGCTCTTTAAACCCATGAGGAAGATGTCTGTGTGTCCACATAGCATTGCTGAGGACAGTTCCCCCCTTTAAAAATAACAGTGTTGTCTTGATAAGGTGAATGATTTCTGTCTTTGTGGTCAAGAGGAGAAAAATGATAATAACTGTACACATATTTTTATATAAGTGCTTCTTTCAATTCTCTGTGTGAAAAAGGAAATGTGTTGTGTAGCTGTGTCTCAAAAGAAGAAAGACCTTTAATCAGCAAAATGTTTCTGTGATTTTCACAGCCTTTCTTATGATTGTCATCATTTTTGTATGTTAATGTTGAAGTTTTAAGTTAATTTTGCCATACAATGAAAAGATGAAATAAGTATTGATTGTGTTGTATAAAAAGGAAAAAGTCATTGAAAACTCTATCATCTTCTAAACTTTTTTCCTCTTCCAGCAGTAAGAGACTATACAGAGTATATTTCTTTGGTAATATAATAAAAATCATGTCACATTGAACTAGACCTTAAAATAATAATAATGAATTGTTGTTGTTGTTGTTGTTGTTGTTGCTGCTGCTAGTATTGTTATTATTATTATTATTGTTATTATTATTATCATCATCATCATCATCATCTACAGGTTACAGACAAAAATGCAAAAATGTTTAGCATTCCAAAGCTAGCCCCAGTCTTACAAGCTTTCACTTCAGAGGAGCTATATTTGCTGATTAAGTACATAGTGGGACAAGTCCTATACTACTACTAACAAAACCTAAAAGTTACATAGAGTTTCATTACCCACCCCCTGCTATCAAATTCTAGTACCTGAGGAATATTGAAGTAGTAACAAGCATTTAAACTTTGTCTTGCTGAATTTCATTAGGAAAACACATCCCTGAGCCTCAGTAGCCTGAGGATGCTCAAGCAGACATCCAACAGCTCTCAAATGTCTTAAAATGAAATATCTGGTTCTTTCTCCCTGCGAGTGAGCAAGCAGAAAAACTGATTTTTTTCACTCTGAATTCTGACCTGTTTGTTCCCTGACTACTCAATTCAGTTCTACTAAGATTTCCCCTGGAATTTACCCAGCTACACAAATGGGGTGTTCCTAACACAGATAATCCTTAGGCAAGATGCTTGAATTAGTTCAGATGAACCTAATGTATCCCACAGCAAGACACACCTTTAATTCCTTAAAATCTTCCCTCTTCTGATGCTGACCAGAAAAACACATTTTTTAAAAATGTGACTGTTTCCTTAAAACTAGTTAAATCCAACTTAGAATCAAATCCCTTAAATTGCCATTTAAAAAAAAACCAACCAAACAAACTCTTTTCCCTCTGCTGCAGAGATAAAAAGTATATACACTGACTGGATGTCATGTACCTTAATATATTAACTGAATTCCCTAGACATATGATATTTCAAGCTGAAAATCATTACACCACCACTATAATGTTTCACCACACTTTTTCTTAAATTATTGATAACACGTTAAGAGTACTTAATCTCCATCTTTAAGTAGCTTTTGTCTGGGAACAATAAGAAAAAGTTGTTACAAGATACACTCCAGATTTTAAGTCTTCCACACTTACTATATAATCTAGGTAACTCTGAAAGACTATAATATTTCTGACCTGATGTTTACTTTGTGCAATACATATTCTGATATAACTGCACCCAAGTCATGTAACTCTACTAAGTCAAACATCCTGAGAGTCTGCCTGGTACTTTTCCATTTCAACCTGCAGTACACTGGCTTAATTATTCTACATTTGAATCATGCTTAGTGATGCTAAATGCTTATGGATAAAGATCATTTCTCATAATGTGTATATAATATCTTGAAACATATATCTGATCATATCATGTGTGATCATCATGTTTATTTATTTGCATTATCATAATACTCAGTACTCCAGTTCTGGACCATCTGCTTAATAAGACATTTCCACCAAAACTTACAAAAAGATGCAGATAAATGGAGAGCACACATAAACCATGGTACAGCACGGAGCAAAGCATTGGCATCTTAAGCATCCCCAGTGGCTTTGGTACTCATCATGGAAAGGGGAGCTTTAAGAGAGTTACAGGGAACATAGTGCTGTGTATCTGCAGATGTTTTACTTTTGATTCTTCATTTTCGCTTTCAGTGTCCTGACACATTGGAAAAAGAATCTTCTAGTGCTTTCCAGAAGCATCACTCTTCACTGAGGAGAGACTGATCATGTTTTACAAAATTACCTTCAAATTCAAATGTGTATTTCCATCATTATGTATCTTTCCTAAGATGTATAAGTTAAAGAAATGTATTGAAAATCTATGTGTAGACTTGTTTTAATTCCCTTTCTTTCAGTTTCACATTTTGGAAAGCTCTTGGAGATGTTCACAGGAATGATAAGATTGTGAAATGAAAAAAGGTGACTGAGCTATGTTTTCTGACTCTAATTTGAGATGAAATCAAATATTGAAATGCTACAATGAAAATGTTTTATATCTTTTCCTGTAGTTTAATGCCATAATTATTTATTTATTTAAAATATATAATTAAGGACATTACCCTGCCACCAGCTGAAACTTGTAAAAGTTTAGGGAGTAGACTCTAAGCGGCTTAATGTTTCTATAAGTTATTTGGTCACAAAGTAATGTAAAAACTTGGTCTTCTACAATCTGGGTCAGTTCACACCAAGATGAAGATACTTGCACCATTGTCATTTATTAGTTGAGAAAGAAATGCATCACGTAAAATGTAGCTTTTCCTAGAGGAAAACAGGTGTAAATCAGTTTAAAATGTTTGTCTGGAAACTGGCAGTTTATCACCTAGGTGATGATCCCTTTATATTTTTACTTTGTAGTGTGAAACATAAAACAATTTCAGATGACAGGATGACAAAATACCATTTTTTCCCCTGCTGAAATCTTTAACCTCTCAGAGATTATGATTCAGGTATATTTTACATTTGAGATGAACATCAAGAAATCCCAAAGCTCAGCAGTGAGACATTAAATAGCTGCGTGCATTTGGCAGCGGCATTTTGCCACTAAGTCACATACTGTGGAGGATTCTCCCTCTGCAAAGGAAAAAGCAGCAAAACGGTTCGGAGCTGTGGAACAGCTTGCACCCTGTGAAGGGGCGCTTATCACAGAAAAAGTGTGATTTTCAAGCCCAATCTGTTAATTGTGCTCATGCAACTTTCTGGGAGGCTCCACTGGCGTGCCGCTTAGATGTACGAAATTGCTGCTGATCTCAACAACAGTGTCTGCACTCTCCCCGTGCTCTCCAAGGGAAGATTGGATCAGATGCATAAACCGGGACAAATGGATACAGTTCTGCTGACTTCAGGGTGCCTTGCAGCTGAGGATCTGAGCTAATATGTAAAATACATCCATCTCTTTGCAAACATTTTTTTGGCTGAGTGTCTCATTTTATGCTAAGAAGTTCTTGTCCAGAATATGTTGTTGTTGGTCTTTTTTTTTTCTTCTTTTTTTAAGGGTGTTATTCAATTCCAGACAAGATTTCAAAATCAGTAATAACTACAGTATAATCTATTGTACTTTTTGAACAGAAAACCAGTTAATGATTCCCAGTCATTCTGAACTGCTTGGCATATCTTTGACAAGCACTGAGCAGATTGAGACAGAGAGTATGAATCCAAATTCTATCCTGTCATTAGGTGTGGACTTTGATAAATCTGTTCTGCTTCAAGCCTCTGAATAGTACTTCCTGCTAAAATGCAAGGGCTGGCTCTAGACCAACTGCATTCCATTAGCCGTCAGTATATTCGGAATTATTTTTCTCTGCAAATAAAAAATATATCTGACCAAAAATATTGATCATTTCTTTTGGCCAATGGGTATACCCAACTGGGTTTATACATTGGCTTGGATGACAGTGATAGAGCATTACCATTGTGGCCTTCATCTTGCTTTTTGCCCTTACAATTCTCTTAATTAAAATTAATGGTACCTGCAAGAAAGATAAAGAGCATAAGAATAATTTTAGAAGGAAGAAACATGCATTAATTCATCTCTTCATGAAGGACATTATCTGGCCAAGCAGCATCTGTCTCTTCATGAGCCAATATTTATTCAATTTTATGTTCTGATTAATTTAGTGGTATTTAGAGCTCAGTGATTTTTTAATTGATGTTGTAGGACTGAAAAGTTTACATGTGTATAACAGAACCATAAGACTCAGCCCAGATTTTGTCTTCAGAAGTTAGTAAAATTGGTACATGAATTGTATGAAGCAGTTTCTCAGAAATACAAGTTAACAGATTTATGTATAACTCATTTAGGTGATGGGAGGACAAGTCAGCATTGTGTCATTAGTTGTGGTCAGGGTAGCATGACTCGGATCAACAGAGTACATTAGTAATGCTATTTAAGATCTTATATACTTCAGCGTGTGCATTTTCTGCCACCTCAATTAAGCTTACAAGGTGGGATTTATCCCACTCACCTGCAGACAGCTAAAAATTAGTGTCTGGTCTAAACCATTCATCAAAAACCTTCATGCAATAAAGGGAAATGTACCTTCATAAATACATTTTAGGATATGAGGATTCATGTCCCGAAGTCACCTATTTTCATCCACTAGCTACTGAGGGAGCTTGGCAAAGTAGCTAGCATGGACAAAACTGATATCTGACAGAAGTTAGGTGACATGAATCCAATTTGTAAGTTCCTTTAATGGTAGTTTTATATAGCTAAAAAAAAAAAAAAAATAAACAACAAAACACTGCAAAGAGCTTGTCAATTTGCCTGGAAAGATGGGACCAAGAAAGCAATTATCAGAGGACTGAGCATAAATACTGAGTAGAATGAAATGAAAGTACCAGATCCTGTCAATCGGAAGAGCGTC
>VZTQ01001022.1:53154-162961 GCA_013400755.1 Pelecanoides urinatrix
GTAAGGAAAATTAATAATAATAATAATAATAATAATGGTAAAAGAATATACAAAATAAGTGATGCACAATGCAATTGCTCACCACCAGCTGACTGATGCCCAGCCAGTCCCTGAGCAGCGATCACTGCCCTGCGGCCAACTCCCCTCAGTTTATATACTGAGCATGACATCATATGGTATGGAATATCCCTTTGGCCAGTTTGGGTCAGCTGTCCTGGCTGTGCTCCCTTCCAGCACAGCCAAAATTAACTCTATCCCAGCCAAAAGCAGGACAGCGTTACAGGAAAATTCAGAATTTTNGAGCTTGGCAAAGTAGCTAGCATGGACAAAACTGATATCTGACAGAAGTTAGGTGACATGAATCCAATTTGTAAGTTCCTTTAATGGTAGTTTTATATAGCTAAAAAAAAAAAAAAAATCAACAACAAAACACTGCAGAGAGCTTGTCAATTTGCCTGGAAAGATGGGACCAAGAAAGCAATTATCAGAGAACTGAGCATAAATACTGAGTAGAATGAAATGAAAGTACCAGATCCTGTCACTTTGCGCTTTTCGCTCCACAAACTGTCACTCTGAGAGCCATGTGTATTAAAAATAAAAATAAGCGTTTGTTATGGTTTAACCCCAGCCAGCAACTAAGCACCACACAGCCGCTCGCTCACTCCCCCCGCCTTCCAGTGGGATGGGGGGGGAAGTAAAATTCATGGCTTGAGATAAAGACAGTTTAATAGGACAGAAAATTAAGGAACATTAATAATAATAATAATAATAATGGTAAAAGAATATACAAAATAAGTGATGCACAATGCAATTGCTCACCACCAGCTGACTGATGCCCAGCCAGTCCCTGAGCAGCGATCACTGCCCCGCAGCCAACTCCCCTCAGTTTATATACTGAGCATGACATCATATGGTATGGAATATCCCTTTGGCCAGTTTGGGTCAGCTGTCCTGGCTGTGCTCCCTTCCAGCACAGCCAAAATTAACTCTATCCCAGCCAAAAGCAGGACAGCGTTACAGGAAAATTCAGAATTTTCCTTCCTCCTGAAAATAATTTAATGGTTTCAGCTCATGGAATAAGGACTACGTGAGTACAGATGTTGGAGAATGTATCTAACGTATTCCAGAATTAGACTGGAAACAGACTGGAAAACAAACCTCTGCTGTGAGTTTATAAACAACTGAGTCTAATGCTGTCCTTATGTGTGACTGGGACAATGTGACACAATCCAAACTGATAAGAAGAATAAAAATATACATGAAAAAAAAATCAATATTTTTTTCTTTTTTTCATAAAGTGTGAACAGATCTCTGTGATCTCTCTTAAAGCTCATGTTAATTTTAATTTAACAAAATTGTAAGGGAGGATTCCAATCCCATTCTCAAAGTGCAAGCATAATGGAACCTGCACTTGATATTTTCTTCACTACGGTTAACACACACACAACTCAAGACATTCCACCACTGGAAGAGAGGTTGAGTGGTTGACATTAGAAATGATCACAAGCAAAAAATTAGTTACAGAAAAAAAATTTTTCTAATGATAAGCTGAGTAGGAACAAGAGACAAAATGTATAATATGTCTGAAGGTGCTCTTCTTTTCAGCATCATAACATCATAACATCATGATGAAAGCATAATATATGTGATGTTCACTGCAAGCTAGATGGGTTTACCTCAGTAGCAGGTAAATTATTGAATGTGGAATGCCATTCCTAAGTTGATGATGTCCCTTTATTATAAATACATTTTGGTCTGGGAATTACAGTGTTATGAAGAGTGTCACTGAAGAGTAATGTAGTTATAGGTGGGTTGAGTGTGATAAAAGCTTTGTTCAGTATGCTGCTTTTGCAGTAGCTACTATTATACATCTTTTTACTGTGGGGTTTTTTTTTTTACTGTGGGTTTTTTTTTTTTGGTGAACAAAGACTGTTCATGATTAATGGAACTCTTGTATTATTTATTTCTCTGACATTTGCATAATAAGATGATGACACGGGTATAGTAACAGTATGATGCATATTTTTACATGAAAATGCTCCACATTAAAATGATGTGGCACTGGGAACATTGCAGATGCTGTAGGCATCCTTTTGTCTGTGGCTTGGGATCTCTCTCATTCATTTGTAATATCAGGTATTACTTACTACTTCTTCAAAAAGTCTAAATAAATGTATGGTCTAATAAAAAAAAAACAATAGGCATAAATATAAACAATTTATTACTGTAGAAGAAAACTGTTTCATGTTCCATGAATAGTTTCATATCAAGTGTTATGCAGAGAACTCAATTCCATTTGACCAAAGACCAACATTGTTAAATGTCTCCAAGGCTCACAAGCAACATGCCTCTCAAAACTGAAGTATGAATTTCAGGAAACCCCATGGCAGGTGATTCTGTTAATATCTCTTTGTTTTCCTGGTGAGTTTTTCATAATGGAATGTGGTAGAAATTTGAGGGAACATACATAAGAGCACATAAATATTTATCTAAAACATAAAGGGAAGGCAATTTCTACTTATTGTGGTTTTGTAATAGGTTTAGCTCACTTGTGTGGCTTCCAGACTGTGTTTCATGGTTGGAGAAAGGAAATAATTCTCTTACTCAGACTTAGAGTGGGAAAAAGATCTGGCATCCAAGGTTACACTATATTTCTCATTAACGTGTATAGAGTTACCAAGACTACAGAAAGGCCAGTCTTAAATTATCCAGAATGATGAACAAATATTAAGATAGTAGGCAATCAGGTAATCCCAATCCTACATCCTTTTGTCAACTCTTACAGACCTTTAAGACACTTGCCGGGATGCCGGCTCACACGTGGGTGGCTGGTGCAGTAAAGATGCACATAAGAAGTGCCTGAACTCAACAGTGAAGCACAGTATTTGTCCTGACAGTCCCATGAGTTGCCATTGCAAGTGGGAACTGCACTAAAGCACAATGTGAAGTTAACACCCAGGTCTCTGTCAGAGAGTGAAATGGTGAGAGGTGTCGATTAATGATAAAGGTACAGAACAATTTTCCAGGTGACTTATTTTGCAAAAATTCAGAGAGAGAAAAAAAAAGAAACTTGGAGTTTCAGAAAGTGAAACTGTAGTAGACATATGGTATGACATGAAAGAACAGCCTATCCGGATCAGATTGTGTGAAAATGAATAAGAAAAGTACCCACCTCACTACTGCAAAAGGATATCAGAATGCTAAAATCCTTTGTTTTCTTCTCATTAACCTAATATACCTATATAGTTGATTTGCTTGGCTACCTTTTGCCTTCTTTCCCACAAAGTCTGACAAAAGAGGGACCTCTGATGACTGCTTCTGCTGAAAAATTCAGATAATCAAGTCACTTATTATTTAGATACCTTTTTATGGATTTAAATCTCCTATATTTAGACTCCATATTTCAAACTTCTTGCCACTGTTCCAGATGTTTTCTGTTGGCCTGAACATCAGAATAAAAGGTTTGTTTTATGAGGACATCCTTCAAAAAGAGTTTGGCCAAAATGCCATTGTGACATCCTGCAACAGTGAGAAGTGATTCATCTTTTCTCTGTTTCCTAGCCAAGCAAGGTATCCATTCATTATTTTCCCCAAATAGGATGTTCCTTTGTAGTATAAGCTTTTAAAGTCCTCTTTATCTTCATTAAACTGTCACACCAGCTGACAAAGTTTTGTCATTGAACTCCAGCATTGCCAGTATTAAACAAGTCCTACAAAGTTCTCTGCTGTAAACAACATTTGTACAGTACCTGATACATAGTAGGTGATGTCTCAGCTGGCTACTCAAGGATGTCAGCTTGTAGACAGCTACTTATAGCTGCCACACTTTTAAACTGACAGGGAAATTGTATGCGATTATGATAGTGACTGGTTTTCCACATTGGTTATTTCCTTGCATTCCTAGAGTTAACACAGAAGATGGGTGCTGAAATGCACATTAGATCCAGCTTATGTGACATTACTCTTACTTAAATTTTCTTGGGCTTAGTAACATGCAGGATGATGTAGTTACAACTAAGTCTGTGGCTGTTGCTGAGTTGATGAGAGTGTTCAAATTCAGGATTTGACTTTGGAAGGAGACTTGCAATTAAAAGATGAAGACCAGTGGATCGGTATAATGGTGTCCTGGTTCCAGCTGGGATGGAGTTGATTTTCTTCCTATTAACTGATATAATGTTGTGTTTTGGATTGTTTAGTATGACAATAATGTTGATAAGACACTGATGTTTCAGTTGTTGCTGAGTACTGTTTATCTAGTCAAGGACTTTTCAGCTTCCCGTGCCCTGCTGGGTGTGGGGGGGGCTGGGAGGCAGCATGGCCGGGATGGCTGGCCAATGGGGTATTCCGTGCCATATGATGTCATGCTCAGCATATAAGGCTGGGCGAAGAAGAAGGAAGAGTGGGACATTCAGAGTGATGGCATTTGTCTTCCCAAGTAACGGTTACGCGCGATGGAGCCCTGCTTTCCTGGAGATGGCTGAACCCCTGCCTGCCGATGGGAAGGAGTGAATGAATTCCTTGTTTTGCTTTACTTGTGTGCGCGGCTTTTGCTTTCCCTATTAAACTGTCTTTATTTCAACCCATGAGTTTTCTCACTTTCACCCTTCTGATTCTCTCCTCCATCCCAGTGGGAGTGAGTGAGCAGCTGCGTGGCGCTTAGTTGCTGGCTGGGGTTAAACCACGACAAATAGGTAAAAGAAATTGTCTGTACAGATGTGTATACCAGTAGTGTGTACTACAGCATATACCCCACCAGTTGACCAGTATCATTTCACATGCCCAAGTCCCACTCCAGAAGCCTCTGAATCTTCTTTTCTTGTCCTGCACAGCTGGGAACACTTAACAAGTGAGATTCAGAGCTTCCCTGATCCTACAGTCCTTCTTAGTGAGCTCCATTTTATAGGTGAGGCAATCTGATCCCATAATTACTTTTTCCAATAAGTACTTTAAAATTTTAACATTATTTATATGAAAGGCTATTCCATTCATCGGTTAAAAGATGTCAACTTGTCTTTCAAATACGGTAGAGCAAGTCTGAAAGGTACTCCTTCAGGAATACTAAGATTTCTTTGCAAAAGTCGATTAGATCTGACTGGTAGAATTGCTACAGACTATGGAAAAAACAGTGGGAAAAAATCACTTTTCAGTGGCACTTTAGTCTATCTACTGAGGTCTTTTGCCAATATTTAAAGGTATGGTGACATTCAAACACAACAAACTGTACTGATTGTACCATGAGTTATCTTATAACTCCAACATTTTTGTTGCTATCATTTTTCAACATGCAACAGATTCCCTGCAAAACAAATAATGAAATTTGAACAGCTGAGATTTAATAAACCTTTCAGTCTTTCATATTTAAATAATCCTTCCATATGTGCTATAAATTGAACCCTTTTTCCTTGTTTATAAAATATGCATTTGATCCAATAAGAGATACTAAAATAAAGAAAAATAAATAATCTCTACAATGGTTTTTAATCTGAACATATGACATGGAAAGAATAGAAAGTTCTGGAAAAATCCTCAATAGAGTACCCATTCTTTTAGATTTATTTTAACCCATCACACTTAAGTTAGTGATGTATTTTTCAGGATGGATGATACAATGTCAGTGCAGCAGCATTACAACATTTTCTATTATTATTGTAGTACATGCTAGTATTTTTTGTTTATCATTGAGAAGAAGTATTTTCACTTCACCTTTCTGCTTTCCTAACACAATAAGATATTGGCCATATTCAAGTGTTTACAAATTAACAGTGGATTTTTCATAGCAAAGAAAAGGAGAGAGTGAGCACCGGGGTGAAGTGGAAGGGCTGGGAGAAGATTTAAGTGTAAAATGGGGTGAGGGAAAGGAAAAAACATTAGTTTATTATACTGTTAATAGTAGTAGAAATATTCAGACTGGCATACATACAAAAACATTTTCAATTCTGGATTCAAACATACATATTTGTTGCAGTGTATTCAGGGCATTACATGTGGTATGTGATAAATAGAACTGGAATGATTCTCACATATTGTGAGAAAAGATTCTCCTCCATGTACTATTGTCTTTGTAAAAACATGCACGGCAACATGGTCTGAAGTTCAAGATCCACTGGTGCACCCTAAAAAATCCCTGTCTTACTCTCATTATCTTCTGACTAAGTCTGCCAACCATTTTCTCCAAGTCATCCCATCTGCCCAAAATCTACCACTGATCACCAGTTTAGCTTTCTCAATTTAGGGGAAAAATAGAATTATTTTTCATTGCCTTCTGCCCAAGCCTCTGGCAGTCACATCAACAGTCCCATCTGTTCTTTTTCCAGCTTAATCCCACCAAGGTCTCTGATTTCAGGATTTGCAATTTAAAGGAAGGATATGTGATATGCATAAGCAATGCATTTATTCCATTCAATATACTTCCACAGCAGCTCACTTTCTTTGTCTCTTTCTCATACATGCACACACGTGTGCATATGCACACATAAAGACTTTTCATTCTAAACATACCTCTTCTTAAATGAAAAAAAAACACTTAAGCACTGAGATATGTTCAACCAATCATACCTTTGGCTTGACTGAGTATTGCTATCGTGATGAATTTGCTTAAGAGCAGGGATGTCAGAACTGTTAAATCACCAGGCCTGACAACACATGCTGTAGATATTCAGAGCTGGGCTGGAGGCAACAAAATAAAATGTCTATACATATGTCTTAAAATTGTCATCTTGCATCATGTATCATTGTTCTAATATTAAGAAGCAAAGACTGTTGCTCCACCACTGAGGAAATGGAGTTTGCATCAGAAGCTACATTTTGTTGCTTTTCACAAATGAGAACTCAGAGAAAGAACAAGCAAATAAAAAGTCAAAACCAAGTTGGCCTCAAAATTGCAGCAGAATTTAGTACCTACAGAAAACAAAATCCTGTATTGTTCCAAACTAGATTCATTAAGCAGAATCCTGAAAGTCTAATTTTTTTTGCTTTTTCACATCATAGAGAGAAAAAACAGTGAAGAATATGGCATATAAAATACATATCACCCAAATCTCTGGGCCAAAATCTAGGGTAATGATGCTTATATCACTATAAGCCTCTGCAGTGGTGTGAGGATGCCAGGCTCACAGTAATTCAGAATAACTCTGAAACCTGGTAAAGCTTTCAGTTTCGGTATAGTTTAAGATTAGGTCTTTAGGCTATTCCTTGGACTTACCAGCCACCAATGCTTCCTGCTCAGCAGGAAGAGGCGTTTTCTGTTCATACCTACTGGGGTAACAGTATCAGTCTGTCAGTATCTCTCTTTGCAGACTGGTCGCTGCTGATTTCAGTGGCATGAAAATGCCAAGGCATAAGAACTGACTTCTAAAAGTATCTTAAACATTTTTAATAAAAATCTTAAAAATAAAGAGAAAATTATAATAGACAGAATGTCATTCCTTATATGGACACTTCACAAACTTTTTTTTTTTTTTAAATAAAAGGGTCTCACATGGTTATGACCTCTAATTTACTTCTGCATATGTAGAATAAAAAATACGTATACTTCGATATATGCGTAATTAACACCCCCATAAGTGGTACCTCTAAATTCAGCCAGTGATGTGGGATACAAAGTAAACTGTAGATGTCCTGACAGTACATAATGCTAGGTTCCCCCAAGATATGCTTGGAAAACAGAAAATTGAAATACTACCTGTTGAATCAGGTGCCTTTTCCTATTGTGTATATAGGATTTTCCTTTTTAGTACATTCTGTGTTTTTTCAGAAAATATTTTTTTGAGTTTGCTGGTGCATTTCTGCTCTTTGAAATTCTTCAAATTCTTATGTAAAATCTGAGGAGCAACAACGTTTCACATCACAGACAAAGCCTGGATCACAAATAACATGTGGAAACATTACTTACACCTGTTCCTGGAGATGCACTGGCTACTCCTCTTGAGACTCAAGTCCGTTTAAGGCATAATACATGTCTAGATCTTCTAAATAGTTGAACACTTACAAAAGTATTTCCAAGGTAACACTAGCTCAGAAACAAACCCTTGCTGTTTTGGATCGTGATCCAAGTATTCCTATCAAGTAATATTCACACCAAATATCATGGCTTTAGATCAGTGTTTCAGGAAATAAGAACATAGAAGTTTAGAATAGTTTAATTTTTCTTATAAATTGCATACTAATGTAGCCGTAACTTCTGTCTTTACTTAAGAAATCTGTGTTCGATTTCCAGCTCTTTTTTTGACTTGCTGTGAGAGGCTGCCAAAAAAGAGACACAAGAATAAATAAACAAAAAAACTTACAAACAAAAAACAAAGGCCTGTAAAACTAGGACAGCTTACACTGTTCTAATTAGTAAAGCCTTTGAGGATTTACAAGAAAGAGTGTTTTAGAGAAGTGAGAGAACGTTCTCATATTTTTATTTAATAAAAATTACTCTTACATTTTACAACTTGTTAAGGTACTATTTACTTTAATTTCTCTTCCTTGTGGAAGATTGTCTGCATGTACACATTTTTATATGGTCACAAAACTCTTCCTCTCTTCAAGAATTTACTTGTTAAACCATAGCACAAAATAAACACCTTCTTCAACAAAATGTGGACCTTCACCAACAGACCTTTTCCTATATTGCTCTGGAAATCCCATGGCTATTTGATAGACCATATATTTCCTTTGGGATTACCTCTCACAGAAATTTTTATTTCCATGCAACCCAGACAGGAAATAAATTTTGGCACCAAGAAACCCTAATTTGAGTGGAATTGGCATATTAATGTATGGCTCTTCTCTGTATTCAGTAGGCTTCTGAATGTCACTTCAGGAAAAGATCTTGTTGGTGCATGTGTCCAGTTCACTAAAAGAACACACTCATACAGCAGGATTGTGCTGCGCTACAATTAGTCTGATGTTTATTTTCACTTTTTAGCTCATTGCCACAGTTGAAAAGAACCTTCAAGAAGGTATAAATTAATCTGACACCACCTATATTACATAAAGGGCTATTGTGTGAGAGAATTATATCCCTTTTGAGTACATAAGATAAACCAGGAAAAAACGTAGTGCGAAGCATTTTTAAAGTAAAGCAAGCCATCCTCAGACTGATGGAACATATCCTTCACTGGGAGAAGATGGTGGATCTGCACCAAAACCAAAAGGGTTAGCCTGATTCAGAGCAATTGGGAATTATCCCAGGGAGATAGACTGGTACAGGCAAGGGCTGGAAGTATTCCTTTCAAGACCTTTGCAACAGCACTAACAGTTGGAGGGTCGAAAATAAAAAAGCTTTGTGACTGACATTCACAAATGGAAAACTTTTCTCCCTCCACCTCTAGGGCACAGGAGTATCTCCTGACAGAGGCTTGTAAACAGTACCAATGTACACAGACCATGCAATACCATGAAGTATCTACTGTTTATTTTTCTACTTCCCTTCGCACTTTGTTCTTGTCCAGAAGCAAAATTCATTGCATGATACAGTAAGAAAGCTCAGAAATTTTATTAAAAAGTAAGATAAGAACAAGAAAACACCTTGAGAAATAAAAGGGGGAAAATAGCCATTGCAGTAGAATAAATCCCAGGCTAGTTACTCTTACTACTTATACATCCGCACATGTATGGGGGCAATGGGAACGTGAGAACCACTACCATGCTCCTGTCACACTGCCATAATCAAGCAGTTTTATCAAGTGAGGGTCAGTCTTGCAACCAACAAAATTGAAGAATAGTGCATATGTTTACAGGTCACAGAAAGAACACTTTCATTTACCAGGAAATGAGAATAGAGCTGTGCTGTGTCTTTGACAAGAAATTGCCATTTCTTTGTAGGAGTTGGTTCTTTGCCAACATTTCCTCTAAGTGCATCTTTCTTTTGGGCTGCGGGAGGAATTGTCACTGGTCCAAAACAACATACTTAAAGTGTAATACGCCAAGTGCTTCAAGTAGCCCGGTAAGCCAAAACATGCATTTAGAGGACTGGTTATTCACATAAACAAGGTTATTTTTGCTAATCAGGAGGCTCACTAATGGACTAGTTCATTAAAATAATGCCTGGATTTGTACTTTCATCTTCCAAAATTACTACATTTCTATTCCAGATTCAAATAGCCAAAATATCTTTTGGTTTTGTTTGCTTTCTTTATAAACAATTCTGTGGGCAGCTCAGCTGGCATGTAGCTCACAGAATCACAGAATTGCTTGGGTTGGAAGGGACCTCAAAGACCATCTAGTTCCAAACCCCCCTGCCATGGGCAGGGATATGTTCCACTAAACCAGGTTGCTCAAAGCCCTGTCCAACCTGGCCTTGAACATTTCCAGGGATGGGGCATCCACAACTTCTCTGGGCAACCTGTTCCAGTGCCTCACCATCCTCAGAGTGAAGAATTTCTTCCTTATATCTAATCTAAATCCACTGTCTTTCAGTTTAAAGGCATTACCCCTCATCCTATCACTACATGCCCTTGTAAAATGTCCCTCTTCAGCTTTCCTCTAGGCCCCCTTCAGGTACTGGAAGGCTGCTATAAGGTCTCCCTGGAACCTTCTCTTCTCCAGGCTGAACAACCCCAACTCTCTCAGGCTGTCTTCATAGGAGAGGTGCTCCAACCCTCTAATCTTCTTCATGGCCCTCCCCTGGACTCACTCCAACAGGTCCATGTCCTTTAGATGAGCTAAAGGTTTAGACTAGCACGAAGGCAAATATGGAAATCCCATCTGGACTGCAGAATAGTACTGTCTGGCACACTGAGGTATTCATTATGGGCTCGGGGCTGGAATGCACACAGACATGGTTTAAAATCACTGCCAAATTCTGGTGGGGAAAGGCAAAATGGCCTAGACCAAGTTTAAATGGTGCTGCTGACACACAAAGCTTCTCACTGGAAGTGGCTGAATTTACTATATCTTATTGTCTCATTTAAGGGTCAGACCAAGCTGTTCTGCGGGTTCAGTATCCTTCAGGTTAGGCAACCTTCAACAGGTTTCAACCCAGCGGATTTCAACACATAACCCATGCCCTGTTCAGGAAAGGGGAATGGGGTTTATCTGAATCACTGAACTGGCAAGGAGCTTCAGCAACACTCCTCTGATGATCTGAAAATAATTGGGGATCTGCAAATATTTTCAAACCTCAGGTTCAGTTTTCATCATTGTTATCATACTCATCAACATTCAGTTCACTGCTGAAGTGCTGAAAAATTCCATAAACTCTTATTCAGGGGAAACTTTCAGCTAGGTGGGTTCACGGCTGACAACGTCTCAGTTTCAGCATTGATCCAAGTAATTGCATGTACATAACAAAATGTTTACAATAAAAACAAGAAAGCTATTTTTAAGCTACATCCAACCTTTCTCCAGAGAAATCAGGGAGCACTGAACTCAAAGAGGGAAGACTTAGCTCAAGCAGATCCTTCTTAGCACCAGTACAGGGAATACTTAGATTTGGCACCTTCTTCTAGAAAACAGACATCAAAATACATGTGAGAACTTAACTTGGGATTATCAAGTTGTTTAATACTCTAAGAAAGTGACAGCAGTCTCAAAGTATTTCCTCTAACAATAAATTGGCACACTCGTAGCTGCAAGTTAATGATATTTTCTATTTGCTTAGGCACTATAAGTTCAACGGGAGGACAACTCAGACAGACCCTTCTCTTTTGCTAGTGCTCTCAGATGAGTTCTTGTCATGTTTAATATTGTTCTGTTAAAGCTGCACAGTTAATAGCTTATAGGAGCTGGCACTCACCCAGTTTGAAGAGAGATTGTTTTACATTGTTGTGAACACTTACTGAGCATAATGGTGGGACTTTTTTTTTTGGTTGGATGTCTTTGTTGCTGTCTTTTCATTACAGTACTCAAGTTGAGGAAAATGTTTGTATTTCATAAAAAAAGACTAATTAAAAAATATCCATATTATTTGTAGGAGTATTGTGTTTCTCTAAATTAACAGACTCTAAAATAAGTGAAGAAAACAGAGTTAAACAGAAAAGGTAGCATTCAGAAACTATGCATTTCCAGAGAGATGTATTCTGCTGTGTTCTGATGTTATTTCTGTGTGCTGTTGAATGACCAAATTTACTCACTGCAAACCCAGAATCTCAATGTTCCATGTGGTTAAAAAAAACCACAAAAACAAAAACAAAAATTATAACAACAACAAAACCAGAGTTTCTGTCATTTTGCTTGTTCTTTTTAGATCATAACATTTCAATTGAATAGACATCACTGAGATCTAGGCATGTCTGTGAAAAGCCAGTCCTTTTAGTTCAGTCACTTTTGGAGGGGAAAAAACAAAAGGAAGAGGAGCTAGAAACATTTATCAAGAATAGTGTAGACATGTGCTCTTGGCTAAGTTATGTGCATTTTAAAGATTGCTATTTGCTTTATTACTCATTCATGTTTTGGTACTCTCATAACTTTATTTCAAAACAGTCATTCAGCCTGCAATTACTTACGTAGACTGAAAAGACAAAAGAGAAAATCTGTGCAAACTTTTTAAACATATCATCAGACTGTTTTAGCTACAGTCCATCAACTCCAACTCTGATTAGAAAATTTTTCTTATTTTTAAACAGTGCTTTATTAAATGCATAACTAGTTCTTTGATATATTTAAAACTTTGCTATTCAGGTTAAATCTCCTTTAGAAAACATACTCTGGCTACAAATGAAGAAAAAATACATGGAATAAAACTCACTTATTATGGAGAGAGAGCATGGATGTCAAAAAGAGATGTGAAACGGGAGAACATGGAAGTACCTTCCAAGAATTATCCATACTATCTATCCATCTTAAACTGGGATCATAACTATGGAAATCAGAGTCACTGTGTAATGCTCAGCTACATGGATGTATTGCAAAAGATGCAGCCGTTGTTAGAGTCCTTAACCTTAAAACATAGCCTTTGCTACAGCACTGGAAATGGGCCTCTTTCACATTCATTGCACTGAGGCATATGATTCTTTATTCATCTGCAGTGAATTTCATTGTCCGTCGTCTTTGAATCTCGTGGTCCTATGCCCCATTTTTCTCCTTTATGAGCATTAAGAAACTTGCTGGCTTGAAGGCATTACTCCCACCAGGCATCATCCCCCATGTCACTCATATAAAACAAAGACAGAAGCCAGAATGTGTAATTTCCTTATTCTTAATGTCTTTAACTAGTCCTCACCTGCCTTTTTTTTTTTTTTTTTTTTTTTTTTGAAGTCATAGCTTTTGTCTTGTTCGTTCCTTATTTTAACCAGTTTCATAATCTGGTGAGCCAGTCATTTGTGTCACGGCTCAGCACTGTAGACATAAACTTTTAATGTGGCACTGTCAGACATTTACTGATAATCTAAGCACTATATATACTATCCCGTGGCCTTCTCCAGCTGTAGCAGTCACAAAGAATTACAAGGCAGTGAAGCATAGCACTCCTTTCCAATACTGGTTGTCTTTGGTCAAGCTAAGCTTTTCCAAATCCCCTAGTATTATATCCCTTCAAATAGTTTCTGAAATGTCTTTTTAACTTCTCACAGTTCTCTGAGGTGCTGAGATATATCTCCTTCTCTTAACCCTTGCTTCCTCCAGTTTCTGGATTTTGTCTTCTATCCTCACAACCTATCCCAGTTCCTTGGAAGTCAACAAGCCTTTGTCGTGGTTTAACCTGGTAGGCAGCCAAATACCACGCAGCCTCTCACTTACTCCCCCCCACCCCCCCAGTGGGACAGGGAGAGAATCAGAAGGGTAAGAGTGAGAAAAAATTGTGGGTTGAGATAAAGACAGTTTAATAGAAGAGAAAAGAGAAAATAATAATAAATAATGACAGAATATACAAAATGAGTGATGAACAATGCAATTGCTCACCACCTGCGCTGACCGATAACCAAGTAGTGATCGCTACTTCCTGGATCATGCCTACTGTTCATACACTGAGCATGACGTCACATGGTATGGAATACCCCGTTAGCCAGCCGGGCTGGCCGTCCTGATTATGGTCCCTCCCATCTTGTGTACCTAGCTCAGTCAGCAGGCATGGGAGCTGTCCTTGGACTAGGAAGGTACTTAGCAACAACTGAGAACATCAGTATGTTATCAACATTCTTCTCATACTAAATCCAAAACACAGCACTAGGAAGAAACTTAACCCTATCCCAGCCGAAACCAGGACAGCCTTTTAAGTCGTAGTGAATCTCATTTTTATCTCATTTTTATGCTTTCCTGTACCATGATATCATAACTGTTAGCCCAACATTTCCAGAATGCCCATTGCTTTCATAGAAACTTTCCAGACTACTGTTCTGACATAGAAAGCAAAAATGTAAGATGTTTTGTTTATTATCATTTACAATTTCATCAGTATTTTGAATATAGAATAAAACCATATTACTGTCGTGGTTTAACCCCAGCTGGCAAGTAAGTACCACACAGCCGCTCGCTCACTCTCCACTGGTGGGATGGGGGAGAGAATCGGAAGAGTAAAAGTGAGAAAACTAATGGGTTGAGATAAAGACAGTTTAATAGGGAAAGCAAAAGCCCCACACACAAGCAAAGCAAAACAAGGAATTCATTCACTGCTTCCCATCGGCAGGCAGGTGTTCAGCCATCCCCAGGAAAGCAGGGCTCCATCATGCCTAACGGTGACTTGGGAAGACAAACACCATCACTCCAAACATCCCCCCTTCCTTCTTCTNGAAAAAGTCCCTGTGTTCTCAACACTGTTTCAGCACAGATCCAAAACATAGCCCCATACTAGCTACCGTGAAGAAAATTAACTTTACCCCAGCCAAAACCAGCACAATTACCTATCACAAAAGGGGAATAACAGTTTCAAAACCTTTTTCTAAAAAGAAATGTGCCAGGCTTCATGCTTAAAAGCAACAAACTTCCTACCAAAAGAGTGAAAAGAACAAAAGTAGAAAAATATTCCTGCAAATGCTAGGCTGGAAGAGGAGCAAGGTCTCTGATGTGCTTTGCTGAGGAAAGCTCTCTAGATTACCTTACTTAAATTAACTGTCTGGGTTCCTTATGTGAGCCCTTGAAGAACCATTCCCAACCCAATAGTGGGTCCAAAACTAGGACTTATTCTCCCAAGGAGACAGCCTCATCATTACCTAGAAATAGGACTTAGATAGAATCATAGAATCATAGAATCATTAAGGTTGGAAAAGACCTCTAAGATCATCGAGTCCAACCNATACAGGCCAGGATGCCGTTGGCCTTCTTGGCCACCTGGGCACACTGCCGGCTCATGTTCAGATGATTAACTTAAGTAGATTATTTTCTTTTCTGTGGTGAAAATTAGGTGAGATGAATTACTGCCTATAACTGCTGTGAAGAGTGCATCAAACCTTGTGGCTTCCTCATCTGCTAGAAAGGTGTCTTTCACATGTTCCTCACTGCATTCATTAGGGCCACAGCCACATTTTTAGGAGGTATCATTGTTCTCTAGATTTAGAAGAGAGGCTAAGCCAGTAACAGTATGCCCTCACTGTTAGAATTAAGAGCAGAGGGATGATCCATGAAAGCCAGTCTATAGACCACAAGGCTTAGGGTGGTTTCTCCTTGAATTTTAAACTGCTTGTTTTACATTTCCTGTTGATAATTCTATTCCACTTTTATTGGCATCGTTTCTGTAAAGTGGTAAATAATGAACTATCAGGGTTCTCTTCCTGAAATTTTTGTTGCCAATACATTAATTGCCCTATATATTCAGTATTGGTTGGGGTCATCTAGATGGTACTAACCCTCATGAAGCTGTTGTGAAATTGGTGAGGGGGAAGGATGAGCTCTTTCTTGCTAGCATTTTTACCTATAGCTGTCATGCACCAATATAATAGCTAAAGAAGCACAGTAATATCAAACATCTTGCCTAATGTTCTATGTGTGTTTCATAGGTGACTTGAGACACTGGGGATATTTATAAACCTACCTGGCAAGTAAACTGTATTTCAAAAACCAAGAACAACAACAACTACTCTTGTAGATTAGAGAGAATATAATTAAGGAGTCTCAGGGGTCCGACAAGTTTCTTGCTGAGAAAAAAGAACACAATGTCTTGCAAAACCCTTTTGCCTAGAGTAGCTTGACACATCATGCTATTTTCCTGTGAATTATATGTTGTCGTTTAAACGTAAAAGCATAAACCTACTGATTTATTACAAAGCTTTTAAAATTTTAATGTGTATGAAAAACTTTGCTCTTGCTTCATAAATGGTCCCAAATTAATGTAAAATAAATCTTGGTGTACACACCATGAACAGAAAAAAAAGGCAGAAAGACAGAAAGAAGAAAAAACACAGCTGTGTTTTCCTTGCAGCGCCTAAAGTCCTCTGTGTTTTTAGTGAGTGCCAGATAGAATACGACAAGATAATTCTCCAAGAAAAAAGCAAACCCAATCAAAAAATGTTTAATGTGAAATTTAAAATTTTGCTAGAATCTATGTTTGATAATAAATCAATAAATGTTGGCATTTTCATCATAGTTTGCACATTAAATGACTGTAAAAAGTAAGGGCTAAGTTACATCTGAATTAAATAAAGCAGAGATTTGCACAAGTGATGCAGCAATAGCTTGAAACACCAATAATTAGATTAAATGAATGAAATATACATACAAGTGATCTCCGCATGCCTTATATTCTGCAAAAATTCTAAAAAATTACATTCACTTATTATATTTAATAAGATATATAATCATTCTACCAAGCAAATATTCTTATAAGCATAGAAATATTTAACTTTAATTCTATTCTCCAGTTTTATACTTTAAATATTCAGTATCATGTTAATATAAAATTAATACCTCACAAACACATTATAAAACCAACTACATTTCAGAAATATAAAATGCTTATTGTACCGAGAAAATAAAAAAAAAAAAAAAAAACAGGAAGAATAGTTGGGCACCTGTTTCTTCTTTTTCAGATACTTTGAGAAATGATATATAGAGTTGGTCAAAATGTTTTGTTTTCACTGAACAGGTTCATCACAGCTTTGTAAGTAAGTAAAATCACCTCAAAGTATTTCAGCTAAATGTTTATAATGAGCTGTAGTACTTTCACAAAAAAAACCCTTCAGACCTGCTTAAAGTTTTCAGATGAACAACATGTCAGATATGGCAAAGTTTTGATTATTTATTCATTATTTGCAATTTGTTAAATCATTCTGAAAAAAAAAAAAGTCTTGTCTTTTTATAAATTCTTGAACCAAATCTAATTTCAGCATATTCTGAATTTTTTTTTGACAAATAAACCTTTTGTATAGATAGACAAAGACAAAACAGAGTCACATCAGTACAATAAGTCAAAAGGACAACTCCTCTGAAGTCTGCTATCCAGTTGAGTAGTTAAGTACACACAAAAAGTGCTTACAGAGTCAATCCTTAATCGTATGCTGAAGCAAAACAATATTTCTCTGTTTTCTGAAACCTGAGACAAGGAACTAGCTGTTTAAAATTGCCATGACTGAGAGATCATGGTATGTAAAAGTGTTGTAAATGGTTCTGAATAAGCAATAAATGTAAGATTTCTGGAATTAGTAAAGTAAGTTTAGCAATGTAGATTGACAGAAAGAAACACAATTTAGAAAGATAGTACAGAGGCAGAGTCCTCAAAGGTGATATTTAGAAAACTAAAGGAAAAGAATACAATCACTCTTTGTCTTTTCACAGTTCATTTCAGATACATTTACGTGCATTAGTATCAAAATATTGTAAGAAAATGATGTGTCTATTATCTTCAAAAAGCATAATTAATCATCCCTCAAAACTACCTTTTTGATTTCTTTTCTTCAGAGAGCTTAGCCAGAAGAATTAGCAAATACTATCTTGTTATAAGCACTTAAACTTCATTTTGTTTTATAGTTTTAAACAAGATTGGATTCTTAAAATAACTGTTTCATTAGGAACTGTCCTGATTTCGGCTGGGATANAGTTTTGCATTTATTTATATTTTCATCCTCATTAGAAACCGAACATTTTTATTCCTTTTCTCAATATAATGGCATTGTCCAGTAGTAAAACCAGCATATTTGCCTGGGAACTATATTGTGCAACATCATCTTCAGCAGGTTTAGGGTGTACTCATTTCCTTTAACTTGTTTGGAAGGTTACAATTATTTCTGTTTCTCAATCTTTGCTTACATAATACATGCACAATTTAATAAATATGCATACATAACGTGTTCATAGAAACAGTTTTCTGAGAAAATATATACACACCAAACTTTCCTTTATACTCGAATGACTTGATGAACTATAGTGGTGTTTCTCTTAATATTTAATGGCACTGGAAATAAAACCAAAATTAACTCCCTTTTTTCACTCCCACACAGACTGCTTATCTGCTAACTGAATGATTAATTACCATTTCAGACTACTGTTAGCCATTCCTGTCTGTGGACATTCTTCATAGCACTGGGAACAATTGATCTTTTTTTTTTTTTTCTCTTTTCAACATTCTCATTCCCTTTCTAGCTTTTGTAAACAAAACAAAACAAAAACTTATGAAGGATAAAAAAAGCAAAAAAAAAGGTAGAAAAAAAATCTTTACAGAGTTAAATAATTTTCACAGGGTTAAACAACAGTTCTAAGTTTTTTATTTACCTGACTTACATAAGTCAAGCAAAGGCATGGTGTTATCCACTTCCTTGCAGTGCTTGGGAAGAGCTGCAGTGGCAGCTGTCTGTGCAGTATTTGAGACCTGTTGGGAAACTAAGAAGGAGGCTTATTGAATTTTAATGTTGAACTAATGTTACATTTGTAGCTGGCTGCATTAGATGGGTGACTGCAAGTTGAGAGGAGAAAGTAAAAAATGGCTTCCCCGTTTTACCAATGAGTTCAAATGTTCATCCTGTCCTTTCCGTGAACCCACTATTTATGGCAAACTCTTTTAACCTATATATAATTCATGAAGAAATCCGTACAGAATAACATTACAGATAGATGATTGTGTGACAGATTTTTAGACTCAAGAAAGCTTTGTTTCCTATGTTCATGTTGCTGATGTAGAAAGCCTATGTTACAGTCAATCCAAAGTAAACCTCACCATATCTCAAAGAAATCATATATAAGTAAATCACAAAAAATATGAATTGCCAAATTATTTTCCATTAAGTAGCCTGCAATTTCTATGTAAAAACATGTAACCCTCACCCAAGTCTTTGTAGATTCTTGATCTTTTTATAGTACAGCTGGTGTTTACTGTGTTTGTTCTTGGGTACCCTGTGATTGCCTTTTCTGAACAACACAGTATTAAAGCAGTTCAAAAACTCACAGCAAAAATTTGTAAACCATATTGTTCAGTTACATTTCAACATTTTCATTCTCTTCTTCCTTAGAGAAATATGGAAGAGATTAAAGATATCTGTTCACATTAATTAAATATTGAACTTTACTGAATGTGGCAACAAAATCCACCTACATTTTCTGTGTACTATTTATGTTCACTCTATACTAGCCAACACCTTATTTACTTAATAATATATAAATAATAATGCACATTTTATACCACATCTAATATGAAATACAGCTGAATTGATCCCAGATGTAGCCCCCAGTACTATTTCGTTACCACATCTCTCATCTATTTTTCAGCCCAAACGATAGTACTCGTCCCCATACAAAATTGAATTAACTGTCTTAATAAAGGGAAAGAACAGAAGAATTATTATTACTAATAGTGCAGCTAGTCATCTGAGGAGGAGGTATTCTCAGTGTAAATAAATTAAAATTAAAAAAATAATAAGTTCTGCTAATGGATTTTATCCCTGTCAATTAATAGTATTCTAGAAAAATCTGTAATAAAGAAAAAATATCTTTGCCTATATGCTATATAAATATCCCTGTGTATTATAATACCTCAGGGAAACATGTTCTGAAACCAAATACAAAGTGTTGCTGGTAGTCAAGGCAAATTTACCATTCTATTTATGCATTGCAGGACTTTTAAACCACAAATACCTCCATAAGAAATTGAAGCGATGACCATTCACCTTGTCAGCAGGTCATAATTACCTTACACGACACAGGTTTTAGCCCCATTCCTGGAAACTCCTACCCAAAGGCATAATTTTATTACTCTGTTGCTTTTACTACCTTTAAAATCATATGCATATTGTTTTTTTCTCTATCTCTTTCACTCTCTGCATCTTACTAGCTATCAAATAATAAATATTACACCATATATTACCTGTTGTCTATGGTTATAATCTTTTCAATAAATATACATGTAATTTATTCATTTTACAGTTGCTATTTTTTGGAAAGTAATTCCATGCACAAATTAAGTATACAAAGTTCATAAAAAGAAGTAATGTTCTTTGTTTCCCTGTTGGAAGATGTGTTTTAGCATTTTGTTTGCAATATCAGCTTCAAAGCTCATAATGGCAAAAAAATTAATAGTTCATTGTCCGTTTCATATGCTGATATTTAATTAAAGAGTGTATAGCTTCAAGTGCACATTATATTTTCTACATGTATTACTCATATTAATGAATATAACTTGATAGGCATCCAGAGAAGTCATTTTACGAGGATTATCAGTTAAATAAATAAAGACCCAGCTTTGCAGCCTGCATGGCATGCCCGTTAAGATTGTGCAGTAGGTTCATGAATGGAAATACGCAAATAGTAATCACCAGAGCTGGAACCATCAACAGAGGTTTCTCTAGTAAACCAACTTCCAAAAAGCTAGAAAGGAAGTTGTGAATATAATGGAAAGAAAGCAGTTGTCAGAGCAAGGCCAAGAAATATTTGTGTGCATCAAGTGCTCAACCAAGCTCAGAGTCATTGCATTTTTGAGAACACATTAAAGATTATGAAGATGGTGAAATATGGACAACAGAAAGAAATGCCTTCACCATTAAAGTCCTCCTTTGAGTTAACCTTCATGAAGGAGGCTTAGCACACCCATCACATTTAACTAGGTCTGCCGTTGCTGATAGATCAGGAACATTCTTGATGTTTGATGCTAACACCTTCCCATATAATTTCATTGGTTTCTTCCCCTCAAGTAATTCTCTGAGGTGTTCACAAAGCTATTTTATTAGTACTTATATGTCTGCCAGTGATGTTCAATGGAAGGACACATGCACATTTTAGAGAAAACAAGCCTATGCCTTTTTCGTTAGCCAGAAGGCATGGAATAAATGAAGATTCATAGATTTTAGTCCTAAAACCAAAAGTGATAGCCATCTATTCTTACTTGTAGTATTATCCATGGCACTGAATTTCCCATAATGATTCCTGCATTGTGTGGATGAGCTAAATACAATTTAGTTTAATCTGCTAGAGAAATGAATATAATAAAAGCTGCGTACATTAGGAAAAGAAAGAGGCTTCATGAGCATTACCAAAACAGACCTACTAAATACTGTATTTAATATTTGCATGATGATGATGAAAAAAGGAATTGATAAGTTCTTTAGAACAAACTTTGTCAGCTTGATTATGATATCTTAAGAAAGAACAGAGTCTTGCTATTCTGTTCTTTAAAAGCATATCAATAACTAGATCGTAAGTATACCAAATTCTATTGCTAGGGGAAAAGCTCCAGCTGGTTTGTTTTTGGTGGGTTGTTGTTTTTTTTTTTTTTTTTTTTGTGTGTGTGTAGAAATTTAAAGGCACTATAGCAATGTGGGTTTTTGAGAGAAGAACTAATCTAAAAGCTGATTTTCATTTGTTTTTTAACCAGTTGAGGTATAAGTTTTTTTCTTTTGTTAAAAATGTTCTGTCAAAAAAGCCTAAAAAAATTAACAAAACACAGCTGAAGGTCATTTTCATATTTTTTCAAGAAAAATGTTAAGTAGAATGAAAATCTTGTGCAAGAAACATTTATTTTGTCAAAAATTAATTCCTCAAAAATAATTTTATCTTCTTTTTTAAAGGATATAAACTGTATTTAAAATCAAGCTGTAAAGAAACATTAGGCACACTACAAACAGGTTACTTGAATAATATATTGTTCTTTATATTGCATTATCTGAAGCTGCTTTAAAAAGGATTAGCAACTCCTTACATCTTACAGGCTGCAGAATCAATTGAGTCACTTAGGAAGATGTATTTCCATATCCCAGCTTTAAACTAGTGTTCAGATTCCACTTTCCTGAGTACATTAAAAATGTACAGACAGATAGCTAAGCAGATAACAGCAGGTGAACTTCTGGCCCCATTACAGTCAATGGGAGGTCTGTCATGATATCAAAGGCGCCAGGATTTCACCCTCTAACTCCTCTTTCTCATCCATCAGAAAAGCACTTTCACCCACCAAACTTAATGACAAAGCAACTAAAAGTTTTGAACAATTTTGAAGTCCACACTGCAAACTTAAGTTTCACATTTGTTTGAGAGGCATTGGCAGCTTTCAAAGTATGGATTATCAGTCAGCCTCCTGCAGTTGACAAAGCAAATCAGAGTAAGTAAATTTGAATGTGTGAATAAAATACATGTTAAAAAAATGTAGTAACAACTAGTAAGATGCCAAGAAAATTTCTGTATTTAAATTAGACATCTGTGCCCTATTTTTAAATATTCATCCTTGTAAGTGATTCAGCATGTTCCCCACTCCTGTCAGAGTACACATATTTTAAAAACCTTTTAGCTTTAACACCTTCATTACCATATGAATCCATTACTAGAAAATTTTCTACCCTTAAACCCACTCACATCTACAGATTTTATCATGAGCTTAACAGAGTCATGATGTTTCATGAGAATGGTAGCTTTGGTCAGTATTTCACAATGAAAAAGGAAGCTGCAAAGAAAGAAAATAAACAGTGCTATTAAAATTAAATATAAGAAATTACATTGTTCAAACACAGGATCAAGTAGAGGTTACAGATTGCTTGTTCTTATCCATATATCTCTGATTCATAGTCACTGCCTAAAACGGGAGCACAATTACCCTGGATTGGACAAAAATAGAAAATCATTCCTGAATAGAGCATAAAAACCAAAAAGCTTGCAGAGTATCCTGAAAACACGGAGATGAGAGGAGAAGAAATGTGACCTGTTTATTTCAGAGGCACTTGGATAGAGGCATACTTAGAATAAACGGATAGGTGGATAAAACTCTGGATGACATTCATGGCCCTGTTTTATGTGAGAGGTTACATGAGGTGATCACAATGGTTCTTTATGGCCTTGCAATCCATTAATTTATGTGTTATCTGAAATGAAGGGGGAAAAAGTGAATGTATTACAATAAGTTTGATGAATATCCCAACCCAAAAGCTAACCCAAAGTTGACACGTTACATTTTATAACAGAGTGTAAGATCCAAATGCCTGTGGGTTAATTAAACTGGCTGTCAAAGAATGATGAAATGATTTGGGATAAGGGAGAAATTGCATCCCGTACATCCAAAGTTCATGAAAAGCCAATAAAGCAGGGAACTAAGCTTGATTTTAAAAAACCTTCTGGTTAAACTTGGTGCATAGAAAAGGGCACAATCCCAGGCTATACTTCTGCCTGAAAATGAAGTAGTGAGTGAATTAGCAAGAACTCCACTTGCTTTCATGAAGCCACAATAACAGAAAATATCTGTTGTCAACAAGCTGGCTGCAAGATTGTAAACAAGGGAACATACTGGGGAAATATGGGAGGATGCACCTGCCAAAGCAAACACAGATAATTTATGCATGTGTCACAAGTCTAACAAAGAATCTGCACATTCTTTTGATAATATGCTTTATATATATCACATACTAATAGGTCTGAAACATTACTTTCTGGTAAATTAACAAGTTATCATGATACTTGTCACCATCTAGGACTAACAAAATTATGCATTGAATCTCAAGGACTGGTAGACTAAGACACCAGGAAGCATCTATCCATTGAATTAGCTTAATTTTTGTTCTGAAAGACTTGGAGGAGAAAGCAAAATGAAAGGATTAAGACAAGAGACAGACATACTTTGATAGGCAGATTTCACCCCAAAACTCTCATTAAACACCAAAACCAGTGAATATATGGATTTTCTTTTTGTTGATCTGAAGAAGGTGATCAGTATTTGCTTTGTCTGCATTTTGGGAAAAATACCCATTAAATGTTTGTATTTAGCCTCCCCTTCTTAGATTCACTTAGCTGTTCCAGAAATAGCTAATGTTTATCTCCGTGAAGATTCCTAGAGTTTGCTTAAATCACTGAGGATCGGCAATTAAAGAGGCTAATTGTACTGCTGAAAACAATAATGAGGCTTTTTCTTCTTTCTTTGCTTTCCAATTCTAGTTTTGGTCCTTTCATTGTTTAACCAGAGGTGAAAGTCAGAGCAGCCAGGCTGTGAATCGCAGGAAACCATTTTAATGTCTACCTAATAAGACGTATTCTTTTTTAGCAGCTTCTTGATTTGAATAGAGGCCATATGATTTCCATATCTCATCATTAAAGTCTCATAATTCATATAGGAAAAAAAATAAAACCATGGCAAGGTTCTCAACAATTTGACAATGAATGTCATTAACTTTGGTCAGTATGTGAAATACTTAAGAAAATGGTGCCAGCAGCAGAGCAGGGAAAGATAAAGAGCTCTATGAGTTACAGCTTTACTACCTAACATGTGTATATCATGAGCCACAGACCAGACATGTTGAGTAAAAACATTTTTTAACACCAGCTAAAAGAGACTATCATCTACAAATGATCCTGCCCTGAAATAATACTCAGTTTGCAAATACATATTTTTAAACTATATGTTTCCTCATGCAGCATAGTTCATATTCAACACTAAAGCACAATATTTTTCTCTTTGGAGCATTATCCTCCAAGATAGACCTGAAGTTTAGAAACAGATAGATAGAAATCACACCAGATTAATTTCAATCTATTGATGTCAATGGAAGCTTAAACATGCCTACATGTAAGCATCTAAATTTAAGTGTCTAATCTGAAGCATAAACCCATCAGGGATGTACCTAGGAGGTGCAAATTTAGGAAACCAGAATATCTTTCTAGAGAACTAGAAATGTGGCATAGTGCCAGATCATATAGTATTATAATCTATTTTTATTGCTTTTGTACTCAAAGGCCTCCCCATCAGAACCAGAACTCTGTTGGTCTAGTCTATAAAATCATACTTGAAAATAAAGACTCATGATAAATACTGTATGACCTCAAAACAGTTTGTAATAGGAATGATGAGTGTATCTTCTTAGTTCATTCTTCTTTTCTTATGGTGTATGTTTTATTTTTTTATTGACGTTAGAGACTGCTAGTTCAGTATTTCTTTTTTTCCATGTGTCTCTATACAGTTGTTAGAAGATTCAAATAAACCAAACTCAGTGTGAACAGAGTGTGTTTACTGATAAAAGTCTGTAATTTTTTACCAATCTAAGAATTAATTTGGGCCAATGATGAAAATAGATTGAAACAAGAATGTGATTTCACTGCACCTCACAGTGAGTTTAGTCTACTAGTTTAAAAAGTTTCAGATGGAAGATCTTGTGAAAGACTGACACTGAGTAATAGTCTGATCTAATTCTTCTCCCACTACAAATCTCAAACATTTCTAGATGCCATTCATTGTTTGTTTGTTTGTTTGTTTGTTTGTTTTTCTGATATTCTACTTCCCATTTAGCAACTCTATAAATCTCAGTATGATCTTTCCAATCAACTAAAAATACTATAATTTGTGTTGGTTACAGGAGAAAATTTTAGCTGGACTGACAGATGCATGTAGTTGAGAAAAAATACTTTTCAAACACTCATTGCTTTACACTCATTGTTTCAGTATTTATAAAGAACGGATATGTTTTGTGGTGAAGTAGACCTTCAAAGACACTGTGAGAAAAGGGAAAATTGTATCTTTCATCAAGATGATCTATAATTCTTCCTCAGAATTATAGAAATATATTCATTTAAACTTGCCTATACTGAAATGTTACCTAAGAGCAAACATTTTCCACCTCTGAACATTCCTTCCTTTCTCACTTTGCAAACACTTAGTGTTTTACATCCCAAACACTCCAGCTTTTAAATGTGTGACTAATGTTCATCTAAAACACAGGCACAGTCTCAATGCCCATTGGACGGGCTGGATCCAAGCTCCTGGAATGTCAAAAGATGATGGGCTAAAGCATGACAGCCAGCCCTCGTTAATTTGCTCTTGAACTCGCTTCCTTCTTGCTTATAATACTTCAGCAGTCTCACATTGCATTTATATCTGTTTATCTGACAGGCCACCAGGCACAAGAAGTTTAGTGGATCTCCAAAGTGCAGCTGAAAGATTTTTAAGCAGTTACATTTTGAAATTAATTTACAAATAACTGCCCAAGTCATATGACCACATGATTAAAGTCACCCTTTGAGAATGAAGCTTAAAGAAACATATTTTTTTCCGAGCTGGGAAAGGACCTGCTGTTCATAGTCACACTACCAGGCACACATCATTGAAACAGTGAGATTATAAACCTCACTATGAAAGTCTCTGATTCTTTTTCCTCCCAGTAAGAACACTGATCAAATACATAAAGCCTTGTTTTAGACAAGGCTTCAAAAATTTAGAAAACATTCAATGGACAATATAAGAAGGAACTATCAGAGCAGCCTTCCTTAGCTCACCCATAGAGAACTTGCAACCAAGTCTTCCCTTTTCTTATTCTTAATGCCAAAATATCAGTTACACTCATAGCATTCACACAGCTTTAAACATCTTGTCACAATAGAGTATTCTGTTATTTTCTTTCATTATAGATTAAATTATCTTCAATACAAAGCAGTGTAAACTTGCAGCATCCATCTTATACATGCCCAGCTTTGTCATGCTTGCATTAAGTTAGAAGGTGAAAACACAGCTAACAAGCAAACAGAGAATACTGGGGAATACCCATGGGTATTGTGTTCGGATTTACTCTTGCCCATAAAGTTTAATGCTGGTTTCAAGACCCTTTCCTTTTCTTCCTCTACTCTTTTTCCTGAGATGTCTGAGATGACAAAGGAAACTCAGGTGAACATATACTAATGCACTGCACTCCATCTGTCTTCTTTTAATTAAATCAGGAGCTGTGGAGCCAGGGTAGAGCAGCATGCTCCAGTCTGCAGCCTGAGAAACGAAAGAAGTGACTTGTACAGTATGGAGGGAGACTAATGGGCGAAAGCATTCCTGCATGTAGCAATCTGTGCTCCCTACAATGTTACTCATCATTCTGTCTAACTTCAATAATGTTCTTAGCATGAAATGTCTAAGATTAATGAGGCATTTATTCTCCGATAAGAAGCCATCACAAAGAATACATTTTCCATCAACATTTTTGCAGTTAAATTAATACTACCAACTTTTTGCAAATACAGGATTCAACAGTGGTTTATAGCAGATGATGTGAGGCTAGTCCATTTAGCAGGTTTACATCTCAGGGTGGGGTCAGCATTCATTTTCTCTGTTTATGAGCAGACAATGCTGCTAGTCCGCACACCCTTCAGACTCAAATTGCTGTCATAGGCATCTATTGCTTGAAACTGTTAGAGGTGGGATACAGGGCTAGGTATCTATGGCCTGACCCAGTATAGTTGAGGGTTTTTTTAATATTAAATGGGTAAAGGACCTCTAACATTTGTCACCTTTCTCTTGCTATGTGGTTGATCTTGAACAGAGCTCCTTGGAGCCCCACTTTCTTTCTGTCCTGGAGCTAGCAAAAAATCCTCTAAAGGTAGTCCTCTACAGTTAGAGCTCAAGCACTGTTGGCCTAGATCTTTTCTTTGTAAGTTGTAAAGTATCATAATCAGAGCTGCATATTTACAATAAGAGTAAGTGACGGTGTCTTCCAAGGCAAATGACCCATACAGCTTCTCAGCTACGTTTTTTTGCACTCACCTTTTTCACAGGCTTTTTCATAAGCAATAGGTATCCAAGAAATGTATCGATCGAAATTTACAACAGAATATATCCTTCTTTGCTGACCATTGAAAGGATCAAACATGAAGGATTCAGTCTCTGAATCAGTTCTGCTGTCTTTCACAAAATTCAGCCACTTCTGATTTGGTCATTCTGGTGAATGTCTGGCACAAAATCCTTGAGTATCCTTGCTACATCAACAGATGTCCTGTGGAAATCTCAGAAATATTATTGATTTCATTGACTCTGCCCCATTGAGCCTAATCAAAAACCAGGACAGTAGTAACTACTAAAGCAAGTTGCTCCATGAACAGTGGAACTAATTATGTGTCATGAGTCATCTCCACCCACCAACGCAGCACCACTAGCTCCTGACCGCCTCAGCTATTGCAATCCTACACAAAATCTTTTGATCAGCCCCACAATATCAGCATCTCAACAGGCAAAGGGGACTTACTTCTAAGACACTCATTTCTCTTTTAGAAGCTTGTGATTGTCTTTTCTTTCAAATTATGAATTGCTTTATAGGGCTAAGCTAAACAAGGGATGATTGTTTTTACTTCAAGGTTTGCTTGAAACTGCTGCTTCTTCCTTAGTCTTGTAAAAACATCTTCTTGTTAGGAAGCTTCTCCACTTCTTAGCTTTGTCAGACAGTCCAATAAAACCTATTGCCTCTGTGCCCCCATCAAATGTATTTCTATTTAAAGGATTGCCTGATTTTAAGAACAAGTGGTTTTATTTTTTTTTTCTTTTTGATAACCCTGATACTACCTTTTCTTCATTTTACTCTAGTAGGTAGAAAAGTTATCCCCATAAGACATGAAAGATTGCAAGTAATAGCAATAGGAAAAAGTAGTAAGGGCCAGACAAACAAATCACTCTTTTCTCTTGACTGAAACAGACAAGTGTTTCCACAGACAAGTAGAGAAATATCTGTTGCAGAGCAGTGTAAAATATAACTTCAGTTTTGTATTTATTCTGGATGATCTGAAGACACTGAAAATATCATTCCCCTATAATATTTGTGCACATGTTAGTTTTGTATCATGATATATAATAACCTGCCTTTCACAGAAATTATATTTTGAATTATTTTAGGGTCAGCAGCTTACCTCTTATTCATACTTTGCTGGGTTTAGTTGTATCAAACACTCTCACTTTCAGGAACATACCCATACTGAAAACTGCAACATCATTTTTCTCTAGCACAAACTAGCAATGTCATGGAAAGACAATGGACTTCTACATCTAGGTTTAAAGTATTAAGTTTTATTTAACGTAAGGCAAACTTCATTACAGCAATTCATTGTGTTAATTCTCAACATTATAAATATCCTTTGGGCCAATAAATTTATAGAGTTGTTGTTTACCTATCTATTGCAACACCTTTTCTTAAAATGTCAATTCTAAATAACCACAGCTTTCAGAAATTCTAAACTTTCTTCTACTGTGTATCAAGCTCCCTTTCATCAAACATACCTTTCCTTTAGTGTGTCCTACATAAACTTAATTAAAATCACATTTGGAGTCATTTTGCTTGTCAGATTAAATTATTTAATAAATCACAAAATGCTGCTTTATGAGCTATATTGGCAAAGCTAAACTTCAAATAAAGTGAAATTAAGTATAGTCTCAGAAAAAAAAAATTGAAAACACACACAACTACCATACTACTGCATAACAAGTACCATATTTTTTCTGTCTGTCTCATTTGTCATGTCGACATGCCTTAGAGAACTTAAATATTTAGTCATTTTCTCCAAGTTGTATTTTTTGACAGTTTTAGGTGCTATCAGAAGCCAAAAATTATGTTTCTTTTCAGTTTACTTTTGGAAGCTGATAGTTTTATTAATCAAGATGTCTCGTATTTTTGAGAGAAGATCTAGTTAACATAAATTGTGCATCTTTCTGTTAATGTACATATATATAGATGGATGGGGGATTGAAGTAGAGACATACTTGACTAGGATCACACAAGTGATCTGTGAAAGAGACAAAAACTGGTTTCATGCACCTTCGTTCCCAGGATACAACCACAGGACTAGCACTCCATCTTTAATTGATGCTTGATACAGCCTCCTCTCATTGTTAGATTCAGATCCTAATCCATCTCCTGATGTAATAGGAAATTAACTAATTTTAGAAAAAGACTGAAACCCAATTTTTTTTGCTTAATATTTTGCATTATCATCAACAATTCTGACAGAATCAATAATGTGCATTTCCAATTTATGGTGTAGATGCACCAGCAATTACTATTGGCATATCCCTCAGGAAAATTGTCCTTACAAAAAATGCAAGAACAAAGACACTTGCAAAGCTTGAATATCTAAAGCACATTTAAAGGAAGAAATGAGCTATAAGCAATGTCTTTGCTTTCCCTGTAGAATTTTCAAGTACTTGTATTTGATGGGGCGAAATCAAGTGAGACTGTTTCAGCTATAAAAACAAACATTTACAGATTGACATTTACACAGTCACCAATTTATAAAAAGCTACTCTCATTGTGATTTGTCATGTCTTACTCATCCCACTCATCCCTGTGAACAGAGAACTGTGCTGAAGGGGATCAAAGGTTCATTTCAAGGTGAAAGTACCTTTTGCAGAGATAGTAAAATTAAAATATCCGGAAGGAGAAATTATTACATTTACAAAAACATTTGTAAATTATGATTTTTTATATAGAAGACTGAAAAAGCCTGGAAGTAACAAAGCAGAAATCTATTTTGAAGAGAGATCTTTAATAGATTAATAATCTGTCAAATGAAACAATGTTTTATCTTGGTCTCTCAGTTGCCTCTCTATTTGTTATATTGGTTTCATGTGGACAAACAATTCAGAGCTAAAAGGGCACCTTATGTCTTTTCCGATATCCAGGCATACAGAAGCAGAACAGTGGATGTGGCAGTAATCACGGGAAATGACTGGTCAGCAGAAAATCACACAAGAGTGTTTAGTAACGTTATAAGACAGCTCATTAACAAAGGACAAAGCAGGACTGATGCTGTTGCAAATACATGAATACAAGGTCGCCTTTTGGGTGTAACCAAGAGCACAGACCCAGATACTGTACCTGCTGTCTTTTGAAGAAAGGCAGCATGTTTGAACAGATTGATTGGCAGTAAACAAATTTTAGAAAGAGTGCCATTTTTTTCTATTTTATAGGCTTTTAATCCTTCTGTTCTGATTATAGAAAAGATAGTTGGAAGAGAAGAGTTCACAAAACTTACTGCAAATACAGGCATAAGTGACATACAAAGTCCAAATGCTTCTACTTATCACAAGAAGATAAAGTTTATTCTGCAGTCTAATTAAATGACATATAAAGTGATGGCTACCGGAAGACCAATTGCACACATTTCTAATGGTTGAGTTTACTGGTAAATTGTCACTGAGTTTCTTTTACTGCACAATATTCTAAGTGAGAAAGGAATTTAAATTCCAATGTAGCAGAATACCGTATATTTGTATACGTATTTTTAGTGAATGAGTTCCAACCTATGTCTTCTTTTGCTAATACAGCTAAATCTAAGATAACTGATTGATGGACTTTTCAAGGACGGACCTTGTGAATGAGGCATGGCAGAGTAGGATCAAGCCAAGGAAAAAGTGGTTTGAAATTCTAGAAGCCACAATTTGCAAAGACATTACTGACTTTAGATAATGCAAAATAGATTAAAAGACTAAATGAGAATGAAAATTACTGTAGTGAAGAGCATATTTCAGGTTTAAATGTTGTTTTACCTTTCATTCTATCTTTATTTTTAATATAAAATCTGTTCTGATGCTACTGTTGCAAACGTCCCTCATCCCTCCAGCCCTCAACATTAGGCACTTTTCCAGTTAATTAGGGAAAGCTTTCATGACAGAGCTGGAGAAAAAGCTCAGATTAAGTTGGACTACTCAGGACACAGTCTGAGCAAGCAAACACGCCAAACAACGAGTGGCCGTGCAAGTCATATAAATGGAGCTATGTCACTATTAGCTGGTCGCAGCTTTTGATTACTTTCATCAACCAGGGTTCATACCAGCAGTTCTGAAACAAAAGGGATTAATAAGCCTTTAGCAGATACCTGAAGCTTTTTAATATATTAATTATATATTTTCTTTTTCTTCTTTTTGTAGAGTTTATTGATTTTTCCTGCTCAACTTTCTTCTCCCTGGCAGGTGCTGGAAATAATTTTATTAAAATTGATCTGGTATGTTCAAGGCAGACATTGGCCATGAAATCCAGTTTTTAATGGAAGGTATATACAATACTAACCACATGGACTTCAGTCCATGTCAGTCTCACATTTTGAATGAGATTTGAGAGAGATGATGAAGCACAGAGCTAGGTACATGGGAGTGCAGTGCTGTCTCTTATGTTAATGGACTCAAAGACTCTAAGTCACAAAAGAATCAATAAGAATAAGGCACCTTAAAAATATATATTCAAAGCTGTGCTAGAGCCAAAAAGTTTTCTGATTAATAAGAGAGGGGCAGCCAAGTATATGAAAAGGAAAAGACTTTCCTTGCCCTCTATCACCTTAAAAATGAACAACATATATTCCCATAAAATACAGTAATTGGTGCCTTTCCGGATCTTGGGTTTCTCAATTCACATAGTAGCAGAGAGAGAGTGAGTGTCTGTCTCACAGATATCTTAGAAAGCCAGACAAGCTTATGGGACAAAGTAGAAAAGGAGTTTTGCTCCAATGATCTCTACTATGCCCTTCCATTCAATACCAAATAAGTGTCAGGCAATTAGAAATGGAACAGCGGATACGTAAATGATACTGCCTTCCCAATAAATTGCTAATACCTGGATAGTGCTGCATGACTGGAAACATACTGTTACAATAACTGCAGTACCAGTTTTTATTTCTGTATAATAGAGAATATGAAGAAGATCAATGTAGCATTGGAGCCATGAAACAAACAATCTACCACATGATTCTTTTCCTGTCTGATTTCTTATTTTCTTCCTTCCAGAATTGAGATATACTGCATCTAAGATTTACAAGAGTAACATGCATTTTATTTCTCCTTCTTGGCAGAAGTGTGTTGTTGTGCACATGGTGGTCTCTGGACAATATTTAATGACTGCCAAAATGTGACATAAAGTTCATGCTTGTTCTTGTAGGGTAAAAATCAACCTCATTTGTAATGAGCACCTGAAGTTCATTATTTGGAAATAGCTAGAAACACATAAAATAATTAAATGGGGATTTTTTTTTAATGTATCGACACATACAGCTTTTATTATAACAATTTGGTCAGAAAAAAGGGACATCCACAAGGCACATATCCACATTTATTTGCATTATTTCTTTCACTTGGTTCATTTACTATCTTTTACCATCTGTCATATGGAAGATAGCTTTCAAAGAAATTCTGGAATACTAATGGAATTCCCTCAGCATCACCATTCAGCACAGGTGGCATTTTTAGCTCTAAAACTAATTAAAATGCATGTTTTAAAGAAGCTCAGTGTTTAATTCAAGCGAATAGGATACACAAGACATCTCTTCAGTGTTTCAGAGGTCGCAGCATGAGACTGATTTGGCAAACTTCATCTAAAATAACCCAGTACTTAAGGGAGTTTTACGAAGAAATACATAACGTTGATTTTATACTTAGTAGCAAATTTTAAAGCAGCTGTAACTATACGGTGGATTCAGCTGCATTTTGTAAAATGGTAAATGAAGACAAAGAACAAACATCTTCACTTTTTCCTAGCTATTAATACTGCTACAATGAAAATGCAAAAGGAGTACTCAGTATCTAACCACAAATTAGCAACTGGAGTTGTATTTTGCATTTATCTATCTACACTGGTTTGCAGTTCGGCACCCAGTCTTCTGCAATTAATGGCAATATTTTGCCAGAATAAGTACCATACAGAAGAAGGTGAAGGAAGTAATGAAAAAAAGACAAATAAATGAATCACTTGTGCAGGACACCTCTCATATTGTTCTCCCATAAAATACATTGGGTGTTGCTGCAACCTTGCCCTCCAGGAAGAGAAAGTGGAGCCCTGACAGATACCAAGCCCCTTAAGAGTGGTCAGAAACAAAAGGCTGGGCATCCTCAGTTTTGAAAACCTTGACTAAATGCCACCTGCTGCTGCAGTCACAGCCCTTCTTCCCTGCTCAAACGGCAAGAAATTCAGAATAGGAAAAAAAATCTTGCATCGGCAGTACATCACCAAGTTATTCACACTACTATTATAGTGAGGTGATCCTTTCTAGTGGGTGTAAATTGGGATTTATGGGCAAAATATGCTGCTTTTAACTAAATGAGAAACATTTGTACAGTAATTCTGGTTCTATGTGCACTGTTTAAAATACCCTTAAATAAAGATGCTTGAAAGATTTGCTTTTGTGTTGTTTTTCCCTGAGCTGGTGTCATTGTGAGAATATTTTGTATGATTTTAAGGACAAACAAAGTGATTAAAAAGCTCTTTCAATCTTTTTATTGGTGATATTTTAACTGATTCTTTGAAGAGGTATGAAACTGGGCTCAGTAGGTGTTGGGAAGATTTATTATAACCTGACAGAAATCTGTCTAATCCTGGGGCTTTACTAGCTCTAAGGGAATTGTCTTACTTATTTCCATTAAATCATTAACTGATTGTAATGTAACTTTTAAGCATATGACAGCCTTGGAAATAATAATAACAATAAAAAATGGAAGCAAAGATCTAACAGCTTTTGTCTTATACTGTGGATATCTTCAAAGAGAGCCCTGGAGCGCTCTATGGCATCCTTTACAATCAGTGATGGGAATGTTATTGTTATCCTGTTGAGCAGATACAGGCAAAGAGATTTTACTCAGTATTTATTCCATTGCATTCATCTGAAAGTTCCCATATAGTTTTCAGAGAATCAGGACTGATTATTATGCAGAAATTAAACCATAATTTATTTAATTAGGAGATAGAGGCTGAAGCAAATAATAGGCATTCAATTGCTATCTCTTTCACAGGAATTCTGGCTAAATGAAGGTCACTACACCTGACCTATTTGTCTAGACTTTCTTTATGATCACTACTCAATAGTAGTAGGATCTACTCAATAGTGTCAATGAAGCCTTGGGAGTGATTCATCTCATGTTGAAACAGACATTTATTTACACCTGCTCAGCAGAATTACACCCTGTATTCCATTAATCCTATTGACTATATCTCCTTTGTTCTTAATGGAAATATAGAAAATTATTCCTGATTTAGACACTCACCTGTAAATAAGGTAAATCTCACCTTAAATAATTCATTCATGTCTCAGTTCAGTCAAGTATCAAGGTGTACTTCACCTTTAGGGTATTTAACTGATTCCATTTTGCTCCCGAAAAGAAGAGAAACTTGTGCTTAGGTTGGACTATATGCTTAATATTCACTGTAGTCTACCTCTGAAGTTAAATCTTCCTGTACTAGAGACCGCAACAACATTTAGCACAAAGGAAGCTGATGTCATTTGCCAGTCTGAATGTCACCACAATACAAATAATTTGTCTTGCTTATACTGGAAAAGAAAACAGGCCCATATAAAACAGTGAGGAATGGAGGACAAGATGTGACTTGAAAACAGCAAACAATAGCCAGAAAAAAAAGAGGAAAATATTTACTATTGATACACTTTAAAGTCTCTCCTGTGCTGGAGAGGGGGAGTGATATTTTACAGGAACCCTGTGCTGATGAATGAAGCTCAGTCTGTGTAGCTAAGTTTCCTTGCAGCAAGAGAAACATGTGTAGTATTATTATATTACGCTGCAATAAAAGGGTGTGGTAATATAACTATATTACAGATATAAATATAAATATAACAGAAAAAGTGTAAAAAGGCTAAGCAAAAATACTAGAAGAAATACCTGATGGAACAAAGAAGTATGAAACCAGACACAAATATAGAGAAATTCATCACACTATAAAAAGAACTATGAGGCATTTAAACAAGGTAAGAAAAAGCATCAATTGTGTAAGTAACGAAGGGTGAAAGAATACAGTACAAGCTGAACAATATCCTTGGAAGGAGGACAGAAAATCTGTAAGAAGTTTAGAATGGTCCTCATAAATCTGGAAATCTAATATCATATGAGAAGGACAAGGTACAGTGAATAGAGTGTGGGAGCTGGACAGAATATTAGGAGGAGAAAACCGAGGAAGAGTATCTGGAAAGGATGATATTAGACTGGAAAAGCTGTTGCCTTTTAATTAAAATGCCAAAATGTATCTACATAAACTCTGTAAGGAGATATAAGCAAAAAGAGATGATCCAGAGTTTTCAGGAAGTCTGCATTCATTTCTGTCCTAAAACCCATCCAGCAATGTCGAAGATTATGAACAATGTTAAACTCTTTGCACAGTGAATCAGGTATATAAAATGTTATTGAATATACATCACGGAGAAGCAAGGAGTCAGTTCATTTCCTGTTAAAAGGCATGAATGAAACAATCCTCAGTTATAGAGGTAGAGTAAATAAGAAGCTAGAGTTTGAGATAAAGCACGAAGAACCAGAGAACACAGCAAGGTCTCAAGCAATCTCTAAGGACAGAATCCCTGTCTTCTATCTGGAACTTCTTGTAGATTCAAATCTTCTTGGGGTGCAATTGTGGATAACACCTGTTAAATTAAGAGCCTTATTTCTGTTACCAGGAAAAAAACCAAACAAAAAAGAAGAACAAAAAGCCTTTATAACCTCTTAAAACTATTTTAAACACAGAAGGTCTTTTTAGGAATTGAAATGTGTTTGTTCATCTATCAGTGTTTGCAGCAAGTAAACATGATGTCAATTAGCCTTGCTAATGTGAAATCATTACCAGTTCCTGGGCAGAAGAAAGAGTTCATCAGCTCAAATGTACATTGTGTGTGTTGCAATATATCCTATACTGTTGGGTAAGAACAATCTTGGATGTTTAACTAATTAGTATTTGTTCGGAATCTTCTACACCTACGGTTTGAAACCTTCAGTAGTAATTTGCTAGCGGGGCACCAACTTGCCCCATAGATGAGTTAAAAGACAGTTGTACTAAAACCTGAAGAAATGTAGAATAAAAAAGCCTTTGACAAAAAAGGTTAAAATTGAATGCTATTAAACCCACAATTTTCCAATGAACCTCAACATAACTGCCAACTTTTTAATATTGGGAAATCCACTCTACCTCTAACAAAACATTAGTGCAGTCTTTGATGGTTGCTGTCTGAAGCTAATCCGTGGACCAAAAGGGAGGTTGAGGCACATAATGAAAACTATTCCAGTTTCTGATCCATGTGCAGTAAATGCAGACTCTCAGACTATGGAAAACATAGATGGGTTTCAAACTATCCTTCTGATGCTTTACAACAACAACAACAACAACAACAACAACAACAACAGAAAACCCCATTCTAATTAATAGAAGTCTACCGTTTCAGAGACAGCATGTTAAAATTAGTAAGTGGTTATAAAATGCAGGGGCCCATTCTGGCTGATGTCATTGTGTTTGATGGAAAGGAATGTGGTAGTGGACTACAAAATCATGAGTGGGCTTGAGTGAGTGAAGATGCTGACTTTCACTGTCTCATGAGGTGCAGTCACCTGAGACGGATGTGAGCCAGATTTACAGCAAACAGAAGGAGTTGGTTCTTCATGCAGATGAGGGACTTGTGGAATTCCTCATCACAGGATGCTGTGCATGCAAAAATTGTTAGGGATTCCAGGGGAGAAGCAACAGAAAAAAAGTTCTACTATGGTTATCAAATATATAAACTACAGTGGGCTCAGATCACCCACTAAGCAGAAAACAATCAGAGGCTGAGCGAGTGCTCAGAAGTATTTACATACAGCCTGCTTTTCCCTAGCCATCTATTATAACCAATGTTGAAGTCAAGCAACTGGGCTAGGCATACCTGGTGAAGCATTAACTCTGTTCTTACATTCTTACTGTATTCCCTTTTCTGCAGTCCATTGTAACTGGATCTATAATTTCAGGACATTCAGAGAATGTTACCTTCAAGTCAGACCTGGGGCTGCTGCGCTTAAAGCCCGAGTGAAGTCCTACTAACTGTTCCGTTTTGTTTCATCTACCCAACCTGCCTTCAAAAAGTTACCCTCTCTAGAGCAGTTATAGCAAAACTGATAATGAAGCAAATTCTGCGCTGCCAAAGGTAAAATTAAATCAGTGTTGATTTACATTAATATGCCAGGCTGTAAACCTATAAACTGCCATGGTTCAGACACTGTTTCACCTACAGATCACCCAGTCTTTCCAGGGACACAGGGCAAATATCTAGGTCAGTAACTTCTTAACCAATGGAAATAATAATTATGTATGTTTGAGTCAACACTAAAAGAGTGCAATATTTATAATTAAAGTAAATGAAGTAAAGTTTCAATTGTATTTGATATATCATAATATATTCTTACTGACATGACTTCTATGAAGCTGTTAGAAAGCAACTCAGCAATGTATCCTTCCTGGACAGACTTTATGCTGAGCAGACACGCTGATACAATAACAATATTGGTTGTAGATGTACAATCACCAGTCACCACTTTCTTCTTAGCCAAGGCTTGAGATCAGTGTCCTCCCTCATGAGAAAACCCTGTGTGGCTGCCTGATTTCAACACTTGCTCATGCTCCTTATCCTTAAGTATTGTCTTTCTCTGCCTTGTATGATCATCCCATCTTCCATTTCTCTTATGCCTCCAGCAGATCTTTCAGCTTGTTCTTTAGAGAAAATACCTCACATTCTTCCTAACTAACTCTGGGAACTTCCATAATATTCAAGTGTGGTTCCTGTTTCTCCCCCCCGCCCTGCCCCCCAAACCTCACCATCTGCAAGAGACTCTTAAGAAACAGCTCTGTCTGGATGGCACACCTGTCTCAGTATTACTAACTAGTCCCTTTTGATACCAAACACCCATGATATCGCTCACTGAACAGTTCAAGACGAGCATGACTGAAATAAGTCCTTAGCTGCAGACATGTCACTACTGTCATTTTTCAATGCTGTGGACATAACTGCCATTCTGCCAATCACTTGGACTTCTAACATGGTTTTTCATGTTTGATTTCTTAATTCCAAACTAGTCCTAATTTTGTCAGATTCATTCTGCATGCAATATTAATCTTTACCTGCCCATCCACACAGCTAAAGCTCTGGTCCTGTTTGCTGAGCATCCCACTTACTGAGTACACAACAAAAGTAGCTACAAAATGCTGCTGTGTAATAGCATTTTCCTACCCTTTGATCACGCGCTGCTCTGTTTACAGTTTGCTTGTGACTCCTCTTCACTATCAAATTTATGTTATTTGTTTTGTGTTCATAACCTAATCCCACTTTATCTCTCCTTCAGAAACAAGAGATTGTCTCCTGCTTCTAATCAGCTACTGATAATACCCTCCATCACCCACTTGATTCATTCTCAAACAGTTACTTTCATGTTCACGCTTGGAAGAAACACTCCAAAGTAACATCATTGCTTTCCTTCAAGTCCCTTCTCCCAATTTGTCTTTTGACATTATGCTTATAAAAATACTTTGTGTAAATAAGCTGTATTTATACTAAGATGTTGCCTATCAGTATTGTTTTATTTCCTTTTCTTCCTATGTTATTTTTATCTTCTTGCTGGTTCTTGTCTCCTGCGTATGCTACGTGTGTTTTTATGCAGCATACTTTTGGCTGGTGTTTGTAGAGTACTTCATAAATTGAGGTCAGTCTTCTAGTTTCTGGGTCCTACTGTAATATGAACATAAATGCAGTAATAATAACAACATAAGGTTCCTCACAATTTTTATAATTTTGCTTTTTAATGTATGAACAAATCTATACTATCTGCTCCATTTTCACAGCAGTTGAGTGACTAGAATCTGGTATATGCTTTTCTTCACAACACTGTTATTATCATGACTAATGTATGGTAAACTGAAGTGTAAAGAGCTAAAAGATAACATTCAGAGCATCTGTTTTCCAACCTAGGACAGTACTTAAGTGGAATGTAAGCATTAAGGTTTAAGGAAAACAATTTCATCAATCAACATTGCAGGATATAATGTTCTGTCAGCATCTTTGTTTTGGACCACAGAAATCTATAGATGCCCACATACTCACATTCTAGGCTGAAGAACTAGGTGCTAAGCACCACCATGACCAAGAATTCATTGAGAGAGACTTCAAGTACCTTAAGTACATTAAGTGTACTTCCACCCCTGGAGTTGCCCAATCTGTTAGCTGTATTTGTACTTTCATTAATGAAAACCAATAATGCTTTGCAAAGCAGATAGTGCAATGACTATATTTGCTTCCACACCACAGCACTGGTCAAGGAGAAGCTGTTGTGATGAGCAAATCCTGTAGCACTATATAATAATCCAGGAGCTATCATCTCATCATAAGGATGCACAAACCTAACTACCCTGCTTCCCAGAAGTACACTCCAGAACTAGTGAGGTAGTTTAGGGAAATAAAAAATGAAGAGAGATTTGAAGGTGGGCAGCCCTACATCTGGGAGCACAAAAACCTGGGGATAGGAAAATAACTCTATCTCCAAATCGAAAAAGCACCATTCTTTTTGGATGGGAGGAAGGAACCCTTAAAATGCACTCATCACACTATGACCTCTATTTGAATGAGCTCCGGAAAAAATCTAATATGTAGACACAATTCTGAAGGTTTATTAACTTCCAAGAATCATGAAATAAAGTCTTTGTCTCATTTTATATTCCTTTTCCCCTCAAGTTTCACTGTGATGCCTCTGCAGTGAAAAGCTGTATTTCTGTAAACAATATTGGGGTTGCGGCTGTTATCATTTCACACAAGACCCCTCTTGCAGAAAGAGCTTTGGAGAATATTGGACTATTTTTTTAAACACCTTTGACAGTCTGCTGTGCTGAGTTTAAAGATTTCAAGGTACATTAACTTTAACAAAAGAATGTCCGTGTCATAAGCCCCCATTTCGTTTCAAAATAACGACAGCAGTTTTAAAAACATATATATAACTTAACCCAACTCCTTTATTTATTATTATTATTTATTTAGAAGGTTCCTCAAGCAAATCCAGATAAAGGCTGATAGGATGGGATTTGCAGGAACAGGGAGAGTTTCAATTTTGCTTTGAATTCAACATAATTGAGACTGTGGCATTTGAAAATGTGCAGTCTGCAGATTAGATCATGTAGTTTCCCACCCATTACTGACTCTCCTGCTCACGGTGCACGATGTGCTCAGCCTCATACACACATTCTATTTCATTCTGCAGATAATCAAGGACAAACTTTAGAACCTCGGGAAAAGGCTTTTTCACAGCACACAAATTGCATCTTTAGTCTTTGCATGCCAGAGGATTCTTCAATTTGTTCCATGGAGATCTGTTTTCTATGTTATTCTGGCATTCTTCTAAGTATGTTTTCTCCTTGGGAAGAAGGAATTTCTATTACTGTGCTCTGAATCCATTATGCTGTTAACTCTGGAAAATAGTTAAGCTGGGTATGCTTAAAAAGAGAAGAAAAAAAAATCAATATTTTGTGATCTTTCACTAAATTGATGTGTTTTTATTTATTTGTATTAATAACCTCTTACCTCTTTAAACTTTACTGAAACATAAGTTTTGTTCCCCCTTGCTCTGAATTTCATACAAATTTATGACTTTGTGTACTGGTATTGACTTCCTGGGGCTTCACATATGTGCAGTAGTGAAGCTTCAGTAGTCTGCTGTTATATCACAACAGTTTTCAGGTTTTTAAATTGAACAAGTGTACTTAAGTCTATGTCCAGAATGTTCCAAGAAAAGGACTTGAAAATTATGAAATTTTAGAAGAATAAAAAAAAAATCTCAAAAGAACTCTTTTCTCTAGCATTTTTCTATCTACAGTCTCTCTTTGCTCCATATGATTGGATCATAAGACATCATTCCCATTTTCCTGGAAATTGAGCAGACACAGCAGTGTAAAGTGAGTGTAAAATGCCCCCAAATCAAAATAGCAGTTTTATACTCATTTTGCCTGGTTGAGCAAATATGATCACAGTTGTCTGATAGTCCACACAACCGCCCAGCATTCCTGCTTACATCAGCAACACTCTCTGCCTTGTGATAAGAATGGAGTTTAAGTAGCTTGTGGCTACATCTATATCATAAACGCAACATACAAGTGTTTATTTTCTGGTCCTGAGGCCAAATGGCCAGTTCTGTATACATTCAAACTTTCTAAAACAAAGTGGACATCTCCACACTACTTACTGATAATTATCCTTTGCCTGTGCTAACTTCTGAACCATGCCTGGAAATTTTGGAGAACGTGCTAGTTGGCTAGACACCATACTAAAAATTTAACATTAGAGAGAACCAAATCCAAAGCTCTGGGATGTTTTCTGGTATTGTTAACTAGTAAACTGAGTTTTGGTACTGCTAACTCTGTTAATAAGATCTAATTTTTTTCATGAAAAAAGGATGTCTACTAAGCCTCAGCTACTTCTCAGTCTTTGGTTTCTTACCTTACCTTTCATTATTTTTATTTTCTTTACGTTTGCTGTGGTCTTTTGGTTTCCTGTTTGTGTCTTTTGCATTATAGTTTCCTGACTTAATTTCTGCTGTGGCTTAATTGATCAGAAAAGCCGAGAGTTACATACACCATGTGTTTAGCTAGTGGGTTATCTTAGGATATTCCTCTCGGGCTTTAAAAGTACTTCACTTAACCTGCTCTACAAGCAAAAATGTTTCCTTCCATGATCTACTTTATTTGTGCAGTTTAGTCCTCTCCTTGAACATTGACCCATGAACTGTCTTTTCCTGTGCATGTGAGGTTTTCTGTGTACATTTCTCTAGTAAAAAAATGAATAGAAACAACAATAACCAATTAATGCCTCCTAAATGGCAAATTCCAAATTTGTTTCACCCTATCCGAAATGAATCACAAAAGAGTTAAATAGCAAAATAAGGTGAAATCTTTGCTGACTGTGCTGGGATTATTTGTAACTTAAATTGATTCTCCACCAGCTGTCTCTTGCCAGAAAGGCACCCACCGATACTCACAGAGAAGAGTTCTCCTGCAGAGGTGGTACTTTGCAATACTAGCCTTGTAAATAGGGATGAAAACCTAACATTTATATACTTCATTTTTTTCTCCATGGCCCTCTTAACTCACAAAATCTAATGCAAACTGTATTCTTAGTTCATATTAAAGCTCATATCTTCACAAACAGAAGCTCAGAAGCTCACATATTCTAGTGGCTTACATTTACTTTAAGGTTTATTTAAACTGCCTAGTACAAAAGAATGTATATAACCATGTTCAAAGCAGGTTAGCAAAGTTAGCCACACAGCTTTGGTGTATAACTACACACAGATGTATGGCTAAAACTTCTTGAGACAGCTCTAAAACCAAGATGTGGAATTTAATTGCAGTAGGTCACATAAGGGTTGGGACTAAAATGGAAAAAATATCCTCCATCTAGATGCAAATTTGCTGACACAGTGACAGCAAACCTTTGTCAGGTCACATACTATTACATCCCAGTTCTGTTTCCTCTTTTTTTCTCATTTTTTTATACACTTCCCTAAAGTCTCTTAAAGCCTCTTCTTAAATACTTAGATGTCAACTGTCATCCAGCAGCAACCATGGCAGCAGGTCCATTTGTAATGGAAACTTTTACTTATGTGCCCTTGACAATAGCAATGGATGTCATTTCTATCATAAGTACCACAGGCTGTAAACGTATGATATGAATCATATGTGCCATTATTGCTGTAAACAGAAGCTAAAATCCAAAACTAATGCCAGTGAGTCAGAATTGGGCAATGAATGCTTGCTCAGAACCATGAAACTGATTTTTTTTCAGAGATCTTTTCTCTAAATAACAACCTGATGCACAAAGTGCTGATTTTGGGGGTGTTCAAAGAACCAATCCACATCTAAAGACTTGTGGTTCAGACTTGTCTCTAATTAAGAAGTGTCCTGAAGTGAACAAAGGGCCACACAGTAGGAAATATATGCTTGCAGACACCAATTCACACCTGTTAATGATTAGTTTGCAGACACTACCAGATGTGCTATTTGTCTGATGATCAGAGTAATTGAAATGAATGGCTCTGAATCAGTCATGTGAAATTGTCCCAGTTAAGTAGATGTGATGTTTCTCCTCTATTTTCTTATGGAAGAGATGGAGCTGATAATTTTATTTAACACTATCCTTTACTCTTGACATAGTGTTCCCACAAAGAGTCTGAGCTGCATGCCATACTCTCCTCCAAAAAAAAAGAGTCAGTATAACTGTACGGAAAGTTTTTTAAGTCTGGATAAGAGTTCACAAAGGCATTGGTTAGTGGTAAAAATAGGCCATGATTTTTATCACATTTCTAAAATTCTGTTCAATCACCTTGTAAAGGTCAAAAAGTAAAACCCTACACATTGAGGGCTGCAAATTTTTAGAACTCACTGCCAAAGGAGTATAGTGGTAGCAGACAGTATCAGCACATCCCCCAAAAGTGATTAAACAAGTGAAAAAACAACTTCATGTGAGTACAAAGGGGGAGCACAAAGGGAATGGATGCAGAGAGCAGCCAGGTTCAGGCTCTTTCCCTCCTTTTGCCACTGTTGGAGACAGGGGCATACCATTGATCTCACCCAGAAGAGTGTCTCTGTTTCTATGTTGTTTTCTTCCCATGGTATGTTATCAAGCTTACTCCCTTTCCAAGAGACCTAAAACCAGCTATAGTATCAAAACCTATGTGACTACTGAGACACGGTCTGTGGAAAGACAAATAAGTAAATAGGAGGAAGGCCATTTTGACTTTTCAGTTGTCTACACCTACAAGACAGACCAATCACAAATTCAGTATGCGTTTCATGCTGTAAAGTCCATAAGTAGAAAGGAGGATCAAATAAGCTGAAGTGTATGTATTATCTAGGCAAACATAAAAAGGATGTCATTAAGCATAGTATAGACACAATGTTATGAGCTTAAATTCTTTGCTGTAGTGCAAGGTTTCTTTTTATACATTGCTCCAGATCTGATGATGCCTTTGATTTAGACTGTGGTCATTTTTCTAGCTTTTTGCAATTTGATATTTTTCCTACTATCTAGGTAATGTTTCACAATTTGTCTGTTGCTTTGTATCTCCAGCACAACCTAAAGAAGACTAAATTCTGGACCGGGTCTGCCAAGAAAAAAGCCCCACAGAAAATCTAATCAGAGAGATCAGAGAACTGACACTAAGAATGGACCAGAAACAGAGGCATTAAAAGGTTTTCAAACTATGGTTGCCCACAGATTTTCTTAGTTACTCTGTGCACATTGAAAGTTCTAGCTACAGTCTTGATGGTAATAACTTCTAGTTCAGTTTCCTGCAACCTCTTGCAAGAAATACTTGTCTGGTTCTATTTCTAGACTTACAACCCAATGTCTGTGATTGAATTTCCCCCAGGCTCATGACCCCATGTCTTACATGAGGTCACCACACTTCATTTGGGAGGGTCACTGTTTCTATCTGAACTAAAACAAAGTAAGTTTGCTCTCAATTTTGGTGTATTTTATCCCAGAATACTGCACCACCAGCACTATTTATATGTTAGTTAATGATCTCCATTGTATGACTGGGAAGCTGAAGCTCACAATATCTGTTTAAGCTGTTATGCAGCAAAAGTGTAAGAGTTGGAAGAAGAGCAGAAATCTCCTAGCTCTCTGTGCAGTGTGCTGTCCACTGGACCATGAGCAGTAGTTGGCAGATATAACTAACAGCATTCAGCTTTCTGTTGGTGAAGGCTTATTAAAAATTCTAATGATTTGTGTTTTTGTCCCAGGTTATTTATCTTATTTTCTCTCTCTCTCTCTGAATGCTGGAAGGAGGTAGTCAGCATCATTACACCCCAGACAATTGAGTTGATTGCTTTTTTCATAATAGTATTTGAGAACAGAGTTGTGCAATTTTCAGTAGGCGACAGAATAGACAGAAGAAAAAGCGAGTGCTTTAAATAGAATTGCTACAATGCTGCTTGCAAAATGTTCTTCATTAACCCTTAATAAACAGCCCAGGCTCAGCTCTTGGCATAAATTTTTAATTTAAGTCAGCAGTTTTCCATCCTTAGGCTTTGCCACATGGATATTCCCGTCCTCCCTCATTCTGTGTTTCCCTTTCTTAATTAGACTATGGTGAGTTGTTCCTTGAGCTGTGCCTGTTTCTTATTTCTCACTGATGCCTTTCTTTTTACCTTCATTCACAAATACATTCTTCCCTTTCTATATATTTATTTCTCTTCTTTCCCACTTTTCTTTATGTAGCATATGACATCTATCTATTCACAGAAGTATTAAAACTAGTGATATGCCTTAAAAAGATACGAGTTTAAAACAGTCCACTGTCTTTTGCTGAGGTAGGGTAGATACTTGAGTATTCCTCACAAAATGTTTGAATCAACTTGCTTCCTAAATCCACCAGTTATACAGCTTCCACAACCATCTTAGTTCAACCACTGCCTAATTAGTGCTGCCATCAAAGAAATTTTCTTAATGTCATATTTAAGTCTCCCTTGTTGCCAGTGAAATCCATCACTAATATCCTAATATCTCAGTGGGGAACCTCTCTCTGTCCCCAAGGCCACTGGGTGCTGCGTGGATCACACTCACGTGGCCAGCACTCTCTTACTTCCCGAAGCAAACTCCTCCAAATAGGCCACTGAAAATGGTCCATGGTTCATGTCCACAACCAAACTGTGTCCACAACCACACAGTGACTTGAGATGGGCCCCAGCCAAAACTGTACCATGCACCAGGCTAAAGATTGAACACTCTGGACAGCCAAGTGCCAGTGCTCAGCCTGTGCCCTGGTCCTGTTTAGTTTACTCATATAGGTTTGCCAGGAAAAAGCATGTTCTTGGAGAGCAGCAAGAGCAGATCTGCTCCAGGAAGGAGGCAGGGCTGGGAGCTGAGGACCACCACGGCAGAGGCAGCGTCTACCCCGACCAGGCACATTCTGGCAGGATCTGAGCAGGGCCATGTAGGTGACAGTGACAGGATCCAGGGCCAGGGCCCATGCCAGGGCATGGGAGCAGGAGCACAGGAAGCCTGCAGACACAGCTGAATCAAAATTACCCTGGCACGTAGGTAAGTGTGCTGCAGGGAATTCACGCCTTTTACCTCTTGCCCCAGGTACGGGAAGTGACAGAGGCGTGAAGACCACAAAGTGGTAGATGTTGTTGCACTGTTGCTTGTGTGCGTATTTATTTGCTATTTTGTTACCCTACATTCTGACCAGCCAGACTTAGTGTGTTTTAAGTTACCTGTTATCCTTGCCAAAACACAGATCCTCTACTTGCACTACTTCTTAACAGAAAGCAGGGCTCAGTTGACTCCTTTAAGGGAGTCACTATTCACTTTTCCATGAAAAAAACAATCTTCCATGGCTCTCTAGGGATTTTAACCAGTCTGTCATGTGTGACAATGAAACTTTCCCTTCATCTATCAACAATTTTCCCCAGATTTTGAAATCACTGTCATTGTTTCAAGAAGCATATAAACACAAATAATAATAAAAACTGCATATAATTTCCTGCTTGAGTTTCATTCGCCTTGTTGGGCTGCAATCAAACCTTCTATGGACGTCTTCTTGCTTTGAAAGTCTGTTCATATTTACTTTCCACTCCTACACAACACTTGTTTATGTCTTTGTGAAGTTTCCCTACTTTATAACCCATCCCCCTCCCTCTTCAAGCCCTTAGCATCTTTCTTCTGTGCCTGGTAATTTTCCATTCTCCAATACTAGTCCTCTACAAAAAGTTTAAAGAGAATTGGTTCTCTTTTCCTTCTAAAATCTCAGTACTATAATTATTGTCCAGTAAGTGTAACTTGTCACTAAGCTCAATCTTTTGCCTTTGTATCAAGTTCATGAGAAAAAGATAAGATGCTATGCGCTCAGTCTGGAAGAAGCTTCAAATATGTCACAATTTTATTAGTTCATATGATGACTAGAATTTGTAATTTGTCAGAAAATTTCTTAAATATTCACCAGACAGTGGGTGACTTAGTACTATTTTGGTAACTCATTAGTGTTACGGACCTGCATTGCAGTTCGTCCTAGAAATCAACCAAATCGGCTCAGTACTGACACCGGCTCCGAGGCTCAGACATCCCAACCTTCTCTTCCACTTATGTGAAGGGCAGAGATCAGGCCCTGTGTTCCACATTATTATCTCAGGACTCCTCATTACTTTGTGTTATTCTTATTACTGTCATTACTGGCTATTTCCCCCCGCTCTAGCTACTTAAAATTATCTCTAAATAACCTTTATTTCAAAATATCCCAAATCCAAGTGCATAAAAATACGAGAATGATTTAAAATCATGATTTTTTGACTAGAAGTATGGAAGGCCATGTATGACTAGAGATGGTACAATCAAAATCAAGCTCCGTTTAGATTACTGTTCTCCAATCTAAATATAATGTATTCTTATCTGCTATATACATATTGTTAGGCTATGTGATAAAGCTCATCTGCACACCCACAAAGGAGTTCAGAGAGAAAACAACAGGAGGGGGAGCCCAAATAATGCCCTACCAGGCAACTTCCAGGCCCATCACTGGGGCCATCAGGCTATCAAAGGCCCATCTGCACAGGGGCATAATGGCAGGCAGGAACCCAAATTACAGACTCCCAAGGAACGATCACCCTGTACGGGCCCCTCCCAAGGCTGTCCCAGCAGAGTCATCAGCCCCAGTGTCCAGGCATGAAACCCATCACCGCAGCTCATTGGGGGCACATCTCCAGATCACCTTTCGGACTATGGGGGTTGCTGTCTAGGGCTGGGACATATCATGGGATGCAGGAAAAAGCAGTTCTAGATCATACAGGACTTACTATGGAATGTTTAGGGGAGGAACCACAGGCAGGACAAGGGAGGGGTTTATGTGATTTTGGGAGGAATAAAAGTGGGAAAATAGAGCTGTAAGGGGACAAAAAGGGTTGGGCACATGCAAACAGTTTACTGGTCAGTACGCTTGTCTGGCCATGCCCCGCATCTGACGAGAGCAGTCTGTCCTGTCTTCTTATTACATTCCTTTCAAAGTTTTTCCTGGGAGAGGACTCCATGTTGTATGTACACATGTGTGTATGGGAATCTCATTGCAGCAACTGGAGCCAGACCACAAGTTGGGCAGCCCATGTGTCCATGGCACCAGCGAGTGGAAGGAGTGCAAATGTGCAAGCACTAGTGAAGATCACTAGCCAGTCAGTAGATGAAGTGGCCTGGGAGCCAGGGAGAGGAGTGGGTGTCTAAGGGACAGATCTGTGTGTGAGAGTGCCTGTGTATCTCTAGGGGTGAGAGCACAGGGGTGTCAGCTATGGGACCTGGGGAGTCCTGTGTGTGATGGTCTGTACCAGCAACTGGAGAGGGGCTAAGGACTTCGAAGCTTGTATGTCCAGGTGCCAACAACTGGGGAGACTTGGATCCAGGGGCCAGCTATTGGACAGACTGAGTGTCTGAATCCAGCTGCTGGAGGGATCCTGCATACATACTGTACATATGTATATGTATACATTTTCACTGGACTTCTGCCCAGTCAGAGAGGGAAGCAGGATGAGGCTGTTGGTGTTGTCTCTGTTTGCACGGGTGCTCTGAGTGTGTGTCTGTGATCTGTGTGGCTGACCATGTGTATATGTGCATATGTGTATATGTGTGGTGTATATGTGTGTATATGTGTGTGTATATATATATGTGCATGTATAAATTTGTATATATGTATATATGTAGTGTATAAGTGTGCTTTATGTATGTGTGTGCCTGCTGGGAATACAACTTCACTCTCGCTACTAATTGAATCTGGGGACATGGGGCAGCAGCAGCCTCAACTATCTCCGGTGGTTGGATGTGGCATGATATTTTTCCTTTAACACAGACTTATGTGTACATATATGTATCATTTATGCGTACTCATACTTTTTCTGTATGCAGAAATGTGAGTTTTGGAGAGGCAAAAGGCTCATACAGAATCAATTGTCGCAGGAATGGAGTGATAATGGTTGTGTTGAGTGATGCCTGTATGCCAGATGATATTGAGGGGCTGAGGGTTAGGACCATGGTTGTATCCCAGGTTCATAACCTCTTGTTTGTACCATTATATCAGTGTCTTACCATAATAACAGAAAGAGTTGCACAAGGAAGCAACCTTCATTTCATCTTTGCTTTTTCATACCATTTTAGGGTTTGGGTTTTTTTCCTTTTACCAGCCACATTTTGCTTTTTGCCATATTTCTGCAACCACAAGAGCCAGAGTATATGCATATTTTAATGTAGACTGAGCTTCTCCTATAATCTCATAACTCCAGGAGGATTTAACATAATTCTCAGTGATTATTTCCAGTACCTGTCTTTTCAGGTGGTCATTGATTTCCTGAGCTTCAGCAGAGTGAAATTGAGGTCTGGCCTACACTAGTAAAAGGTTTACTGGAATAGATATATCTCTCAGTACAGCTAATACCGGCAAGCGCTCTATTATGGATGCAGTTCTATTGTGGGGAAGAAAAGTAAAAGGTTTTCATCCAGCTTTTTTCTTGGGAACTGCAACACTGTTAGGCTTTTTGCTAGCATTGAGATATTATTCAAAATTTCACCCCTTAATGATATCGGTAAATTTTAGTTATAAATCTGGCTTGATTTTTCTCAGTGTCTCCATTCCCCATATGGAGCTGGAAAACAGCAATGAGAGCTGACAAGTCGGCTTTAAATCTGCAGAAAGCAAGGCAGCAATGTTCTTTGCTTCCCGTCGGAGAAGACAAGCAGAACAGCGATTTACCCTTGGCCTGCGTGTGGAAAGGTTTCTCCAAATGCATGCCACCAGGCGCTCCTGGATCTTAAATAGAAATTCATGGCTTATGTACCTTGGGAAGTTGGGTAGACCTCTCAGGTGTCTTTTTTTTTTCTCACTAAGACAGCACTGTGACAGGTAACACGACAAGGGCGCAGTGGGTGATGTGAGAGGAGGAACTATCACTCAAGACCGCACCTGAGGAGCTGAGCCCCTTGGAAGAGGGGATCCTGTCATCGGGCAGAAGGGCCAGCAGCAGCACACCACTGTGACCTCTCCAGTTCCATGTTTCCACACAGAAATCATCAAGAAGGGGAGAACTGCCCAACCTCAGGAACCTTGACTTGTTTTATTAGTGTACAGCATGCTAAAGTGTAAATTTAAAGTGCAAGTAACTATTTCTGCCATGCTCCCTATGTGGACATCGGTAGAAAGAAGTGTCGTCATGATGAAGACAGGAGCTCTAGCTAAGCAGAGTAGTTCATATTTGGTTGGTTATTGATCCAAACCCTTAGCATGCATTTGCCTGTGATAGCTTCTGACTTGTTCTGGATACAAATGACTCATGTAGGTAAGCCTGGTCCTAATGCTATCTGTAATTTATTCTACTATGGTTTAAATAAAGAATTGTTATAGGTATTAGGAGATGTGAAAATGGCAAGAACATAAGGTTTATCCTTACATAAGCATTAAGAACAAAATGGTCCTCAGAAATAATTAAGAATGCCATGCAGAAACCACATTGGGAGAGTTATTAAGGGTATTGTGTGGATTAAATGCGTCTTCTTTGTCTGAGCTGTTCGATCTTTCTGTAGTGCAAAACAGCTACACAACAGGATAGTTAATGATTTGGGTCTCCATAAAAATCTCTGGCTCATAGCTCACTGAGTCTGTGGGGAAGAAAATCTGGGAAAAGCATACCAGAGGGGCTGGCATTTCTCCTGTATGCAGAATGTACCTGAGCTAGCTTTTAATCCCCTAGCTTGAGAATTGCTGGCAGGACATCTGTGACCACAGAGCACACAGAATGGGTTCACTGTGCTTGTACTGATTTTTTGTGGCAAGTTGAATGTCCACGTTACAGATGCTACACTCACAATTGCAAACTAGTTCTAATATATCTGCACAAACTATGCCATATTTCAGCTGCAGTCCTGGAGTTTGCAAGATGCTATTTTTTAGGTTAGGGCCATGGTGCACTACTAGAGGGATTTGCTTTGTTTTGAGTGTTCTTTTGTTTTTCTGAGCAGGTATATATGTATGTCTAATGTTTAAAGAATCAGAATCCTTGTAAATGTTTTAAATTGAAAAGTGGCACTACGAGAAGACCTAACTCTTTGAAAGCACTTTCTCTTTAAAAAAGTTGTAAAATCTGCATGTGCTTGTCACTATGCCAGTGGTTCCCAATTTTTTTTCTTTTTTTGACCAATGAAGAACAGTGTACACATAAAGCGTTAGCAAAAAACTCTAAGTGACAGATAAAGATGCAAACGTTATGCCTTTTTAGTAGACCATTTGCATGGACCTAAGTTGGGAAATTCAATGCATTATACTGTACTCATTAGGTTTACTTTTTCACAAAAGATAGAAACAAGGTTTTATAGCACTAAATCCGTTAAAAGTCTAATGAAAAATCAATAGAAACTGGGTACCTTATTCCAATAATTGCTTTTAGAAATTCTACCCAAGGGATATTTGTGGGAGGCAGACTTAGCGTCTTAATTCCCACAAAGTCTGTAATTCCAGCCTGTTTCTTCTTGTTTGATATTCACTGTAATACCTATAAAAACTTAGTAAAGTGTGCTTATAAAAATTTAGTAAAGTTTTATAAGCATTACAATAAATACAAAACAAGAAGAATCTATGGACTCTCTCTTGTATGTACAGTAAAGAGAGACCAAGAAAAAGCACCGATAGTAGGTTGTAAATAAGTGGCATTTTTCAGCACACACTAAGCAGCATTATGTTTGTTATAGTACTGTAATTCACTGGATATATGGAGTCGATTCTCCTCTTATTTGCACTACAGTAAACCAAGAGTTTACTTAACTAAGTGCAGATTGAGGTATTTACATCCTTTTGAACCCCTGTATGTGAAACGAAGAGTCCATTCTGTGATGTATACATGTATTTTCTGAAATTAAATAGATTTTTAGAAGAATAAAAGCAATAAAAATTTCCATCCATAAAATCAATATCTCTACAGTCAAAGTCATATAGCTATTAAATTAAACAAATGAAGTCTTAGGACAGAATTGATTACCAAAAAAACATACAGTGGTAATTTGGCCTTTTTTCTTATCAACAAAGAAACATAACCTGAGATTTTTTGCCTTGCCCTGTTAAAATTTCTTAACACAGATTGTTAGCAGTAGAATCATTTTTAGATACTTTACTTCTGAGCAGCCAGTGATTAAAAACAAGGTACCCATAGTTCCTTTTCTGTTAATTTTAGGCCCTGTCCAGAGCTTCCTACCTTGTATAAAGTGTTCTTCTACTGCTTTTGTACTTTTTCGGAACACTGCTATTTGAATCTTCAAACTAGATTTTGACTGTGTGCTCAAGAAAGCAAAATAGTTGCTCAAGGGAATGTATACATAGTCTTCAATTCATTGTGGCTATCAGTTTATTATATTTCAGATTTTCTCTGGGCAGCACAATAAAATGAACACTTAAAGAATAAATACAAATGCAGGGGGCTAAAAGACCATGCAAAAATGCATACAGGGCATTAAATTTGAATGCCAAAAAGCAGTGTTATGCAAAGACAACATTTATACACTGTTAAGAACCATTTTGTAACCTACTTCAAACTTGAAAGTTTTCCTTTTTGCTAAACCTACCACAGCTGCAAAACTTGCCAAGTTTAAAGTCCTAATTCTTAAAACTGTCATGGCTCAATGACAGCCCTGCAGACCAGGAGGAGTGGGGCTTCCCATGGGGATGCCAGGGCAGGACCTCACAGCCAGGGCCCGTCCCACCGCCCCGGTGAGGGAGCAGGGCAGGCGGTGGGGGGAGGCAGGAAGGAACAGCCCCAGCCCCAGGCATAGGGCACTTCCCTGGGGTCAGGGGTGAGTGTATATATTGTTCAGTGTACCCCTCCGCCAGTTGGTAATCACTGGGGAAGTGCTGCTGCCATTGTGAATACCTTAGAGGAGGGTCAATGAAACAGCTGCATAATCAAAACCATATCCAAGGGTGAATTTTCAATGAACTACCTACAAAAGCTGCTGAAATAGCATGTCTATACCATACACTGCGAGCTGTTGAAAAGATACCTGAGCCAGCCATACACGGGCTGGCTTTAAATAATGAAAGTAATCTAGTCTAAGGAGTGCTGAGTTTAGCCATGTTAAGAAAAATGTTTAAGATAAATTAGCTCATTACGAGTTCCCAGTGTGCTAGGTGGCCAACTCCTGTACCTGAGGTACTTTACACAGCTCTAGCACAGATATCTTAGCAGTCCACTGCAGTATGATATATCATTTGTTTGTTTAGCTTCAAGATTGTAGGAGGGTGCCACTGGGTGTGTGTCTTCCTTCCAACACTCAGGACACCAAGTTAATGAATTTGCATGTTTCAAGGCTTCTGCACCATTCTCATTTCAAAAAAAAAAAAAAAAAGAAATTCTCTGTGGGGTTCATTTGAGTTTCACGATAAATTCCCGGTCATAAACTCAGAGCTGCTCAAGCTTTCTTCTGATTTTATTTTTGCTAAGAACTCTAAAGGAATTTTGCTGTACCAAGTTATTCAAATTTAGAACATAATAGAAGCATAAGCTCTTATCCAGCAGCAGCCATATCTGCCTGCATTAAAATATCTAACGCTATTTGCTCAATCTCCAATTTACATTTATCAACTCAAACACAAGAAAGGTCTGCAGGCTAAAAAAGAGAAAAGCATTCCACAGCTCTGACATGCAGAACACACAGACAGAAGGGAGTCCTTTTCCTGTAATGCTCTGCATTTGTCTACTAATGATTCTGACAAAACCAAATATAACCCAGCCCAGGACCTTAAAGGCTGATTTGAATAAATTTAAAGCAGGCATGGGATGGATGCTTATTATTCATAGCTCCATTAGACATTATTTTGCCTCTCTATGTTCCATTTTTAGAAGAACTAAGATTCAAACTAGATATTTTTACCATGAGTTTTAGCATTTGAGGAGGTTATTTATGCTAATCAGAGTCATTGTCTCAAGAGTACTGCATTGATAGTGACATTTCCCCAAAGCCTCATCCCACACAGTCCTAGATGTGTCCTTGCGGCAAAGGAGGCTAATGGCATCTTGTGCTGCATCAGGAGTGTTGCCAGCAGGTCGAGGGAGGTGATCCTTCCCTTCTACTCAGCACTGGTGAGGCCGCACCTGGAGTACTGTGTCCAGTTCTGGGCTCCTCAGTACAAGAGAGACATGGACATACTGGAGAGAGTCCAATGAAGGACCACGGAGATGATGGAGGGACTGAAACATCTCACATGTGAGGAAAGGCTGAGAGAGCTGGGACTGTTCAGCCTGGAGGAGAGAAGGCTCAGGAGGGATCTCATTAATGCGTTTTAAATACCTGAAGGGAGTGTGCAAAGAAGATGTAGCCAGGCTCTTTTCAGCAGTGCCCAGTGGCAAGACCAGAGGCAGTGGGCACAAACTGAAACACAGGAGGTTTCCTCTGAACATCAGGAGAAGTTGGTCCTCACAGAGACATTAAAAGTAAGTCAACTTTTCACCTCACGAATGTTACAGAGCTCAGTATAAATGCACATATAAGCTTATCATTGTAAATAAATAACATTTACATGCAGGTGAGTCGGATTTAGCTCAGACGTATTCCATAATTGCTAACACAGATTTACAGTATGTTTTGCCCTTTTATCAGATCCACAGAAAAAAAACAGGAATTAAACCCAAACTCCAGAATTGTTGTTCAGCGTCACAGCTGTAAGAGTATTCTTCATACAACTTCTCTCCCAAAAACCTCTATAAGCATTTACACTCTGATTTTGGACTTGTCTTAATCACTATTACATGCTTTTTCTGCCCTGGTGACACAGTATGGAAAAATCCTCTTATTTTCTTTTTATGAAAGGTCATTAAAAAAATATTGTTCTGCTGTTCATTACAATTCATTTGGTTAATTGGCATCAGATCAAATTGGTTCCTGATGTCAGCATGATATCATTTTATTAGGGAATTTTGAAACACTGCAATTGGCAATGGAAGGGTTAAATACATTTCTTCCTGCTGAGGTGTTCAGAATATCTCATTACAATTCAGTGAGAGGATGACCTCTGGTTTAAGGCTAAAAATCTGTTTTACTGTCTGATTGGGTTTTATATAAAGTTCCACATAATTCTAGTTAAACCACAATTTGTAATGCTATGGCAAATTATCATTCAATTAGACTTAACTCTCACTGAAATACCCATACATAGGGATATTGGAGATTCATGAAGGAGGCTGCACAGGGTATGGATCATGTTCTCTTTATAAACACAGATGGACATTTCATTACAAATCAATAGGATATAAGTGATGCCTGAAACAATTATTATAATATAGTTAATTCCCAACAGCCCCAGCTAGAAGTAAATCCTTGTCACTGAGCAAAGTTGTGTCACCTTTATGAACATTAAGCACTGCCTTGGTTCCTGAATCAGGAAAGAACAAGTTCTTGCTTAGTTACCCAAGTAGGCCTACTTAATGAAAAGAAAGTACTCTTAGGCTAAATCTTACGTATATGTTAGAGGCTTGGGTCATGATCCGTTGGGATTATCACAGAACTCAGGTCTTTACTTCATAGAGATCACCTTTGACTTCAATATATAGTTAATGCTAAAAGCGATGACTTGTTCTTAAAAAATTCATGAGTAAAATATAAATATAAGTTGACATCAACAACTCGCTTAATGTCATGGCAATTAACCTCAATCATTTCTAATTCAGTTCAGTCATTTTGGGTGGATATTAAGCCTACTCCTTTATGGAAACTACCAGTTCTGTTTTATTTTTTGATTTGTTTTGTTCTGACGCATGTGTGCACAGTCCTTGGAGACATTTTTAGCTTTACCATTTTACAAACAAGGATGTGTTTATTAATAGGTTTTTTTTTTTAATGGCTTATCAGCTTTAGCTGAACTAGATGCATTACAGGATACAATAAAATATCTTTATTTGTGTTAAATTCCATCTTTTAGGCCCATCATTAGAAGATCTTATCTGCTTAAAACTGGTTTCCTTTATCAATGAAAGGTTAATAATGTGAGTTGGCTCAGAATTGTATGAAAAGCAGCAAAGAGGGTTTAGTTAGGCCATCTTATCTGTCTGATGTGCTATTGACTTCAGCTGATATTCTCTGTGGGATGCATGCAACAAGCCATTTTGTGTGTTGAAAATTAAGTCACGTTCTAAATTTTGGCTTGTCTTCCGTGAAGACATGGCATTCCTATCTTCTAGCTACTTTCCTGTTTTCTAAGGAAAGTAAATGCTATATTACTGTTGCAAAGGATTTTCTTTTAAAAATAATTCCTGAAATGTCCAACTTGGAGAGTTTTAACTATAACATGGAAGGCATGGTACTGGGAGTTAATAAGAAGGATAAAGATGGAGTTCTATTTAACAAATCTGGAAAGCACATCACCAGAAACCTTGAGAAAAAACACACAAAGTTGTTCTATATATGAAGGACATTAATACTAGTTATTTACTTCTGTCTTACAATGTTGTATATTTATTAAATTACTTCAGCGCTTTGGATGGAAGAAATTCCAAGTATGAATATTTTAACAGTCAGCAAAGCAAGCAAACCATGTTTGGTATCTGTGGAAGCTGTGGAAGTTTTCCATTACCCATGAGGAGCCCAGATCTGTGTGCAAAAGTTTAGTATACTTCCAGTCTCATTATTATTCCATAGATTTCGACCTTCACCTACACATTTTAGCTCCTGTTTAACAAACAACACTGCTGAGAGAACCTTTGAACTTTATTCTAGGTATATAGGCATCAATAAGATGAAATTCTACCAGCTAACTCAAAAAAGCTGCTTATTAGACTTAAAGATTGAAGAAGTCAGCCATCCCCACATCTGAGAGTTTTAATAAAGTTTTAATAAAGAGCTGTCTATATCCTTTGTGATCAAAATGACAAAAAATCATTCAGACAGTTAGCTCTTGAAAACTGGTGATAATCGTATATGTAAGCCTGCAGATGTCCAAACCTACACAGTTCCTGCTGATACAAAAAGCGACTTTACACTAACTCTAGTAGAGTTTGTTCAGGTCTGTCAGGACCATATACATTCTAGGTGTAATTCAGATTAACACTAATTCTGTAGTTTCAGAGAGAATACCTAATTAATAAGAAATAGTCAGCATTTGAGTTGTACTTAGAATATTAACCATCTGAATTTAGAGCTATACTGCATAAAATAAAACAATGTTTCTTTCACACTCATGTACTTTTGCAGGTTATATATTAAAGCAACCGCACAAAGATCTTTTCCTAACTGTAAGAAATTATTGTCCTTTTATTACAATGTAAAAAGTAACATTTTAAAGGTTTGCTATACAGCATAGTCCCAATTTAGATGGTGTTCATTTTTGCAAATTGTCTGAGGCAGTCTCTTTATTCAACTCAGTTACCAACAAAGGTTTCAGCTCTCCATCACCCTAGCTGGAACATATTCCAATCAGCACCCAATGAGTCACCTTCTTTCCTTAGTCATCATCCTGTAGCTTTCAGTCCCTATACATACAGACATTATTTAAATTCCTTTCCTAATGCAATCATATTTTTATCATAGACAGATCAAAGCATATTAATTTGTTTTCATAATTTAGACTGCAGACATTTTAGTGAAAAAAATAGACTGCTGTTGGCATAAATGTAAGGTGAAAAATTGATGAGTATGTCAAGGAACTCAAGGAAATCTAATTTTTCATTAACATTCATAATGCAGTATCACTACCAATATACCCCAGCCTAAAGGACTAAAACTGAAGTTATTGTTAGCACTGCTTATGTCCTGCCCTGGAGGCTCAGAATAGGATCAGACTCCCTTTACACCCATGCTTATATCTACAGGGAGATGGGGGGGGGGGGGGAAATGCCCCTATGTTAATGAACTCTTATTTTACCAGTTATATCTTAAGTTTATTACAGACAGTTTAAAAACCTTGTTGAGGTTGTTTGCTAGCCACGGGTGAGAAAAAAGCTTTGGATTTATTCTATGTTGTAGTCATGAATCATCAGTTAGTATTAAAATGAAAATCCTTTTATGAGACGTAGAAATACATACCAGACAGGATGAGAATGAAGATTCATTGATGCATCTAATGGAAGGAATTGGTGGTAAAAAATACTTTGCAATTTATTGAGTGTTGAAGAATTGTGTTCAAAACAAGACAAAAAATCCTGGTGAAAACTGCTCTGTGATTCAGATGGTGTAACAGCTCTCTTACTCTTACTAAAAGTGTAGTTTGATGAAAGTATGGGAACAAGATGAAACCATAGGCCCCAGGGCTGCTAACTCCCTACTAACTGAGTACTGGTCATTCAAACGATGAAATGAGACGTAACTTCGAGAGCTGTGTAAAACTGGTTTAAGCAAAATAAAATAAACATATAAGTAAACACACACACATTTGTTCAACACTCAATCCACATTGAGGGGGTTGGAGGCCCGTGGCTGAGGACCTGTTTAGAGACTCAAACATCACATAAAAAGTACTGTATTGCCTTTGCCCGGACTCATCCAGGAGCTTTGGCTTAACCAGCCACCTATCCAGGGCTGTTGAACACCACGACTGTGTGCATGCCTGCACGTGTGCCTGTGAGCACACTTTCCTTGTGCATTCTGCACTATTCACACCCCAACTTGGTTAGCTACTCTTGATAAAACTAATTCAATGTGAGTCGCACTTGGCTAGTTAAAAGCAACCATGCCAACTAATCTCATTAAGCTTCAGTTTTACATACTTATTTCTTCTCAAAATACCTATCAGTCAGCACACCTGATTCCCAGAATAAAGGTGGCTAACCGTAAGTGGTGGCACAAATTCTGAGCACAGCCCAGCCTCTATGTTAAGAATAACCAAAAGAGAATCTTAAAATCCTAAAGCAAATTAGTAGTAAAAATAGTGTATAAAAATGATGATTGAATAACATATTTATGTTCATCAGTCTAAAATGCTGGGGTGCCCTGTACGTTAGTACTTTTTCTATTGTACTTACAGTGGAAATAAAACTGTATTGGCTCAAAATTTGCACACCACACTCCATTTTACTATACACAGAAAAGCTATTTTGCAGAGTTGGCTTTTCCTGATAAATTTTCTAAACTATTCTTTCTCCTTGGCATTATTACTATTAGAGCTTTTTACTCCTGACAACTTATATTTCTTTAGTCATAGCTTTCAGAACATCAACTTTTCAAGAAAAAAAAATTAAAAAGAGTTCAGTCTATTTTAAATGTTCACATCTGGATGCACATGTCACACCTCAATATGCTGTTCTGAAGTGTATGACACTTTCAGCACAAATATATATGTTGTGTTTGTCTTAAAGGTAGCCAAATTAGCAGTCAACCATCCATCCATATATCCTACTTTTTATAGGGTAGGGACTCTCTTACACTTAATTATCCATATGCTAATGTGGGCAAATTTGGTTGCTGCAGATTGGCAGTGTTTTGTATGTTGCCTGGAAATGATGCTTAGGATCTGGGAGAACGTAGATGGAAAAAGTGAAAGTGAATCTGTTGCTGTGATAATTGTATTAACTTACTTTGTACTCAGAGGAACACCCACATTTTTGGAAATAATCTTTTTTGCCAAAATCTTTTATTTGCATCCCTCAGGAGACATTGTAAAACAGTGTTCTTTGTCAGCTTTGAACAGCAGTGATTGACTGTGATATTTGTAGGGTTCATCCACTCTAGATACCTCTCCAGGGAGGAATTCTGTTGTCCTTTCCCCTAGACAGATTGTTATAAGTTAGAGCTCCTGGGGATTTCTTTGATTTATGTGGAAGGAAGTTTCAATACAAGCAGTCTAGAATTAGGAGGATGTAGTGTGAAAATCACATCTTCTTGGTACCTTCTCTTTGAAGTGCTAAAAATACTTGGATCTTAAAACAAGATATGGCACTGTCCTTTCCAGGTATTACAATATTCCTCATGTAATTTAGGATAAATCACCAGGATTTTAGCAAACACTACATGAATTTCTGTATGTAAAGTCATGACTGGTAAAGCTTCTAGTTGTAAGGCTCACTACTGGAATTCATAGCCCTTTGATTTAAGAGTTCTGAAGTAGTGAACACATAGGTAACACAAATATTTTCAAAGTGAACATTGTCAGGTCATCTGTTCTGGGACCAGTACCAAATGCTTCAAGAAGAAGATACAAGTAAATTATCCATTTAATGGAATAATCACACCCTGGGGGTTGTACTCCACTAATTACTAGTTAGTGTATTCATATTCAAAACACCAGGCCTCACATTAACCAAATTCCTTTAGTCTTTGCTATAAAACAAGAATCTTTGTGAACTTTTTAGAAATGTCTTTCAAAATTGTTGTCTGTCCCGTTTTCTTGTATAAAGGTATAGCAGAATATCTGGCTTACTCATATTCTTTTCCCTACCTCTGCCTCATGCTGGTTTTTTATGTGTCCAAAATAAAGTTCTTAAATGTCCAATGCTAATTAAATTTATAATCTTTACAGTGCCTTTTTGCGTGAAGGGTATTCCAAAACTCCACCCACTTTTATTGTACCTTTTAAAACTTCAACTACATTTTAATTAATTAGTGGGAAAGGAGAGGTAAATATTGAGCTATATGCAAAGACATTTTAATTTTGCTCTGTGTTGGTTTTGTGTATTTCTAAGAGAACAGCATGTGCTGTACTGCATAAGGGACCTGAGCATGTGATGCTCTTGAAATTAATTTAATGTATGAAGGAAACTTTTATGTTTTTAGATGAAAGCTTGCAATATTATCTGACTTCTAAATATTGTAAACTAAAACCAAGGGAATGTGTGTCACTTTAAAAAGATTTGCCCTTTGGGGTTCTAAAATCCTTTGAACCTGCGGATAGGTGTTGAAGGAACCTTCTGAAAGTTGTAATGACAGAGATTGATACAACGGTACTTCCCTGTAACCTTTTGATATATTGTAAGCTTCATGTAACTTCACGGAGTTATATTTGATTTATGTCATGTGGCACAGTATTTTATGAAAAATCAAGATATGCATAAATTCAAGTCACCATCAAAAATTAATACATTACAAAACGATTAAAAAAAGAAGTGTGACACATGACAACATGACATACTGTGATATATCATGAGATGACCTGAAAGTTAGCTAGTTGTGCCACTGTTTTCAAGAACAGACCCCATAAATTAAATCTTCATTGGGTCAAGGCTATGTCAGTCTGTTCCCTTTCCAGTAAAATGAATGATTTCAGAGGGGACTATTCCCATTCTTACCTTGACAGTCACTATTTCTGTGCTGAAAATCCACAACAATGACAGACGATTTCTAAGAAGTATTACAGGATAATGTTTCCTCCCATGGTGAGACATCATCATGTTAAAGTCTTTAGTGCTACTGTGATTAAGTGAACATAATATCCTGCATAGTCCATGACCTTATCTCTCTCCAGTTTTCTAGTGGCAGAAGAAAGATGTATTTTTAATCATGTGTTTTAAATGTGATTTCTAAACATTTGTGTTCTCCATTTCACAGTGTCAGGGAGCTAGCTCCCACTTCAGTATGTCACAGCATATCCCTTTAAAGTAGATAAAAGACTTAAACTGCAAAATTCAGACCCAGACCCAGCTTTCAAAGCACCTCAGATTTTGTTCACAGTTGGAAAATATCATTAAATGTCTGAGGAAACAAAATTCACAGATGGATTCAGGTTCTGATCTAAACAATTGCCTTCTCTTTCCCCATTCACCCAAAGTCAATGCACATTTTTGTGCAAATATTTCTCTCCATTATCTTCTCTGTAACAGCGTGCTGGGCTGAAGGTCCTTCCATATTCTAGTACATGTATAGTCTATTCAAGTTTACTGTGTCTACAAATGTGATGAACTCACTGTCATTTTTATTCTATCACCTAAGTAATTAATGAAAATGTTAAATAATACCACTGGATTTATGACAGTTTCTCAGTAAGATTTATCAGACCATTTTGACAAATGAAAGATCGGAAACAATTGTGTAAATACATTTTTTCTACCAGTTTTGCACTATCCTGATGGTATTTGTACCCTCCTATTAAGTAGACCATGGTTTTTTGGCCTGTTTATGGGAAAGTCATTGCATACAATACCAGAAGTCTCTCTGAAGTTAAAGCATTTGCAGTCTACTCTTTGACAAACCACTAGGCTCATTATCGTGTTGCAAGAAGAAATTAAGTTAATTTAACATGATTTTTTTTTTTTTTTAATCATGTTGTCTGTTACTTAGCATCCCATTATTATCTAGGTGTCTCACAAGTTTGATTATTTGTTCCATTTGTTTTATCCCAGGGCTGAAGTGAAGTAGACTGATCTACAAGTCTCTGGCTCCTACTTTTCTCTGCTTTTGAACACAGATTCTTCACTCTGCAAAAGTTGTGTTATCTTTCAACCATTATTAAACAGAGTAAACTTTCTCACTAAATATGCAAGAAAAGGTCAGCTGAAATATGTACAATTAGTACTAGCAGTAGTAGTAGCAGCAACAATAGTAGTAGTAGTAGCAGTAGCAGAAGTAGTAGTATTAGTAGCAGTAGTAATATTGAGTGTAGACAAAAATTAAAAAAAGAAATGCAAGTGAAGGTGCCTTCCCCATCCTCTGCCAGATATGCTGAGGAGATCTGTGTTAAATTACCTAGAAATTTGTTTTGAGTGAAAGCAGGAAGAAAAAATATTCTGAGAATAACAAAATTTTATATGCTCGTTTGCTGTTCTGAAGTGGGCACACTTTTTTTTTTTTTTAGTATATGTTCTTTTCCATCATTACTTTAAAGAAGTCAAAGTCAAATACTAAAATTTAGTGTTTTGATAGACACTGCATTCCTAAGTATTAGCTTTATTTCTAAGTTGCCAAAAAAAAAAAGAAACTAAATTTTGACATCACCAAATCCCATTAAAAAATCTTTTCCTTTTTCTATTCAGCTCTACTTTCTTCTTAGCAAAAGCAGTTTCAGCTACTCTTCCAGCCTCAATGTTATTACTATCAAACTTAAAGAAAGTACAGTGTTTGACAGTTGTCATCAGATCTAGAGGATAGATGCAAGTTAAGAAAAACAGCTAGTACACCTGAGGTATTGCAGTTTGTTTGATCTGTCAAAGACTGCACAATGTAGACTAAAAGCAAGTCAGAGTCGATACAGGAGCTCAAGACCTTTCTCTGGAATTTTACCTGTCTTGTCCTGAACTTGCAATCAATCAGAAACTACTTTTTTACTTTCTGGAAGCCAAAACTTAATGTTTTGGTTTTTACACAGTTATAGGGACACTTGATTACAGGAATGTTTGACAGGTAGCCAAGAGAAACTGAACATTTAATAAAAGGATAAGAAAAGTGAGTGAAAAATTATTGAAGTGTTGAGGTGGGGTATGGAAAAAAAATAATTATTTTTGGCATGCAAACAGCAAATTAATTTTTACATAAAGAGATGAGAAAGATTCCCCCTGAAATGTAATTGCCTGTATCTAAGTAATGAAAGGGCTCATGGTAGCTAATAGCTGATGACACGACTTTAAATAAAACCAGGACAGCTAGGCTTTCAAAGAGAAAAACAGGAATACTGGGCCTGAAGAACTGCATTCATCAGCAATAAGAGGACAATGAGGCACAGAAAAAAACAGAAAGACCAAAAAGACGGAAAAAGAGATTGTTCTCCATTATGATTCACTACTTGCTTTCGATTGCCTTTGTGCCTTCCTCAGATCTTGTTCCTCCATCTTCTCCCTATTTTAGTCTTTCCTATCTAGAAATGCCCTCTATAACTGAATAGCAAAAGAGAGGATGTAATCCAGATGCAATTTTTATAGGAAACACTCTGGTGTGATTGGGATAAAGTAATAATGGAAATTAGATCACTTGCTGGCTGTTTGAGCTCTGTTGGCAATTAAAAGCCTCACTGTGCCAGCTCAGAGACAGATACACCAAGATTATCTTGCTTTGCTATATGTACTCTTACGGGAGGATAACTGGTAGCTAAGGAAGGGGCTCTGCCCCACTCTTCTCACATAGTTAAGAGAAAAAAAAAAAAGTACAGAGTCATTCAGCCTACTGAAAATCTGAATTTCCTCTGTCTTCCTCCTTCTGTGTTCTCTCACTCATTGTGTGGATCTCAGCCAGACAGGCATCCTGAAGAGCAGGATCTTCATGAAATGGGATGAGGGGCTTGAAGATGTGTCCAGAGGAAGAACATTTTCTGACTGTGGGACAGCAGGTTCTTGAATGAACACAGGGCTCAACCTATGTGAATTGACCATTGCCGTCAATGATGAAAAGGAGTGGGATAAATCCTAGCCCAACAATATTGAAAGGAAGAGCAGAACAGTTTTTATTTTAATCAAAAACCTAAGGGCCAAATCAAACCAGTAAACAATTGATACGATGAATCTGAGGGTTTATTGTTAATTCCAGTAATCAATATAAATCTGAAATGTTAAGAGTTGCTTATGCTTCTTTAAAATATTTTTCCATGGGCCTCTTGTAATTTCAGAAGAAGCTGAGATGCTAACCATCCTTAGCTCTGAAGGAATACTGATGCAGTTACCATAAAATTTTTGTAGTCTTTGGGGAAAAAGGAGTTGAGCAGCTACATTATAAGCATTGCTTGCTCCCTTCTGATTTACGTGACACCTGAATAAAAATAGAAGAGACTGAAAATTCACTGGAAATACGATGTAATACAATGGATAGTTCTTTGGTCTTACAGTCCCAATTCTGACTCATTTCTTGTTTTGCCACTAGGCTGCTCCTGAAAGTCATTTCACCTCCCCTGTCTATTCAGATTATACACCTTTCCAGACAGGGACTGACTTTCACTATGTATTTGTGCAATGTCTAGCACAGGTATTGTAATCCAAATAATGAATTATTAAATTGTTCGACTATTATAATATGCTCAGCAAACTTTATTTTACATTCTCAGACAAAGCTATGGATGAAATGGGTGTGACTGTTAGTTACTTTCCTCTAAATTGTCCTATGACTGAATCTCATGCATTTAAAAAGAGCCAATTTGGCTATGTGTTTCTTTCCATCCTCAGTTTCAGGTTTTCTTGTCTTCTATCTCTGTATGAATGTCATTAACCAGAGATGCAGAAGAGTCTTAGCAGTGGGGGGGATAGTGTTTTTTCTGTTCTTATGCACGACTTCCATTAGCAGTTATAGGTGTTATGTGTGCGAATTGAGAGAGCAGACATAACTTTATCTGGAGGAAATGACATGTAAAGTTACTTACGGCATGAAAGCAAAGAGCTAGAGTATGTTTTATTATGGATTATATCTCTGATTGATGTCATACAATATAACTAGATATTTAAAGAAAATTTCATTTCGTACTAACCCAGATGACTTATTATACAGCCTGTAAGACTGCAGAGCTAACATATTAATTGGGAAAATTTGAACTTGAATATTTTCTTCCACTGTGGGAGATTTTCAAATGCTTTATTTTAGTTCTAGTAATAAAGAGAAGCTTTAAAACCCTGTTTTTAATACTATTCTCTCAACAAATACAAAAAGCAATGAAACAGAGGTGAAAGACATATTTTTTTCTTTATTTGTCACCACCAGGAATACTGTGGGGTTTTTAAGGAATGCAGGGTTTTTTTTCCTGGCCAGTGAGTAAAATTACAAGTCAACTTTTTTCCAACTTGCATGTTATGTGGCAATTGCTTAAGCCAAATGAAAAACTCTTTTTTAGCTTAGGACACTGAGCTCAAGTAGAAGTTGTCAGATTTAATAAAGTAGAATCGTCCTAGGGAGGAAATTTTCTGTTTCTATTTCCAGTGGTGCATCTGTTTGTAGCATGTACATTCTCCAGCAAATGCCAGTTTGCCTACAACACTTGCAATGAACTTTAATTGTGTGCTTTAGTAGAAAGTCTTAATTTTGATCTGACTCCCTTCAGGTAGCAATGAGTCGACTCACATAATCACACCTTCCTGTAGCAGATAAAAATAACCATCTTGATTTTGCCTCCTTCCTTACTTTTTAGAAAATGGTTGTATTTTTATGAGTTCACTCTCACAGTGAGCAGGGATCTATAAGCTTTGGAACATAAGATGGTCCTGCAATAACAGCTATTTCTAAGCCATTACAGTAATTAATCACAGAAGGAGCTACTGGAAAAAAATCCTATAATTTTGAACATATAATTGAATTTTTATTTCTTTTAAACTGAAGTGTTTAGACCTTGAGAAAATCAGCTCAGCAGGAAAAAAAAACCCTCCTCTTTGCCTCTCCTTCCTTCTGTGCTTTAGACAAAGCTTGGCAGTGCTCACAAGCTAAGTGGGAGCTGATTTAATAGCTCTTTATTTCAGTCTACCTCCTAAAGAAGAAGAAAAGGTCGCTTAAAAATGATTCTCTTAACAAAACGTACTGATCCACTGGAAGTGAGTTTGGATAGCACTGGCACCTTGCAGAGGAAGAAATCCGTGTGCTCAGATGAGGCAAGTGTTGCTCACTGGCATTAACAGAGGGCTAAGGATGAAGCTGGGGAAGGTGCAGATGAGTGTCAGCAGGCAAATTTGACCCAACTAGAAAAATGGAATAAGAAAAACACTTCAGATTTATTGAAAGATTATATTTGATGAATAAAAAATTCAGTGCATTTTTAAAAACTTTTTTTTCGGGGCTTGTAATAAAAATTAGAAAATGTAATGCCAAAAATACCCCAAAACCCAGTTTTTGAGACTCTATGAAAGAAAAGTCTTTGCTCTTTTTTTTTTTTCTTTTCTCTGAAAGTCTTTTCCAAATTCAACTAAAATTTTGAAAACTTTTCCAGACTTGCCAAATTTACACCTTCTTAAATAAAATAAAATATTTGTTAAAACATTGTCTTTTTTCCACTTAGAGGTCTTATCGTTGGACACAAGGAAGAGGGATAATAGGTGTGATGAACGTAATATAAGATTTATGAATCTTCTTTCCCCTTCTTCCCCCTCCCCCAAATATTCCTTTGAGTGTCAATCTTTAATTCTTATATTAATCAATAATAATTAGTAACTATAGTAATCGTTACACGTTTCAGGCAGGAGCTAAGAGGTGAAAAAGTGGTGAAAAAAAAATACAGAGCCCAAATTGCCCTATAGTCAATCCTATGGGGGTGCTGGTTGATAGCCGGNGTCTAAACGTGCCTAGGCAATCTGAGTTGGATTACTAGTTTCATTTACCTATCAGGTGAAATGTAATTTTTATCCCTCATTTTTTTCTCATGTAACAACATGATAGACTAAGTCTTTGCATGTAAAGATAGTGATAGGACAGGAGAGAAGTAACATGCAATGTCAACCATTCTGTGCTTCTAGAATTCTGTGAAAATATGTAGGATAAGAATGAGCTAAAACATGTACGGCTGTGCTAAAATGTGAAGTTAGAAAGAAAAATGGTAAAACAACGGTGCTGATCAAATGTATTTGCATTGCAAATAGGCTGACAGCGACTGGACTCTGACAACTTTGTCCAAGGAATGATGATTAAAGCAAAATGACCTACGAAGCCTGAAATGTTCAGACTCGAGAGATGTGTAAAAATTGTTAGAAAGAATTTTAACAGTCAGCATATACCTTCTAGATTATAAGCATCACCAAACATATCATTCAAGAAGTTTGGTGTTTATAAAGAGACCTCATCATAAAATTTTGTATTTCAAAACAAATTAACTTGAAGAACTAAAGACATTTCATTTCATTTTGAATGTTTAAGTTGGAAACTTAAATTTTCAGTCTTTTAAATTTGAAAATTGAAATTTTGTTACTGGAAAAAAATGTCAGTAATGGCCTTGAAAGTCTTCATTCCCCGATTATCTTTCCTCACTTCTCTCTCTATTCTCCAGTCAGAGAATTATTAAATAAACCCTTAAAGAAAATTTATGTTAGTTCTACTCTTTATTTTCCTGTATACCTCAATAATTCAGGATTATATTAGCTGTGCTTTAATGAGAATGTTGCCCATTTTCCCACCAGAGTTATGCAAGGAATGCTCACAGGAGGTGTAATGGACAAATAACTTTTTTGAGGACAAATAACTTTTAAAAGAATCGATGTATATGTTAATAAGATATGTGTGTTCTAAAAATCATCCCAGCCCCACTCCTTCAATTTCTGGGCAGCATTTTTCAATCATGTTAATATCCTTTCAGCCAGTGATATTTAACATCTTTCCTTTCCCATGCCTCTATTCTGTCATTCCATGTTGGACAGCAGAGATGGTCCCCATACTAGGTAGTGTTTGAAAATCATATGAAATCTCTAGTTAATGCAGAAAACAATTTACAAGTGTTTCATATATAGCATGTACTACATATGTACTGTTCGGTTAGATTTCAGTTCTTCTTCATAGGACAATTTAAAATATTTCTGTAAATCTCTAAAGCTCTTTGTGGATGGAGGCCTAGCCAGATTAGGGACTGTTCAACACATAGCTTTTTCTCCACTCTGACAGCTGTCAGTTTTATTTAAGAATCCATTTACTTGATTTGTTTTCTGTTGACAAAACTAACATTTTCTCAGTGGTATCCTTTTTTATAGGTTTCTTTGCTTCTTTTTCTGCTGAATTGTTTGGTTTTAACACTTAATTTCTCCTCTAGTACGAAAAGAAGAAAATATTTTCCTGGAATTTGTGACAGTAACTTTAGCAAATTCTGATCCTAAATTTATACAATTTTTAACTTTTTTTCCAAACAGATTTATGCTACAGGTAGTCTTACTCCAAATTCTTAATTTTACCCATAACAGTCAAACATGAATTATCATTTCTGGCATGAATGTCAGAGCCTGTCTTGTTGGTCGCATTGAGTCTTTAGCAAAGATGTGGGTAAATCTCCCAAAAGGCTCTCTTCACCAATTAGCCTAAAATGCCTTCTTCTGTAGGTCAAGGTTATTAAGGACATTTCACAGACTACAGTTCCTGTATGGCTGTGTTCTTGCTATTTTGAGACCTTAGCTATGATTGTGTTAGTTGATGGTTTACTCTTCAGTGTTATCAAGAGATGGTGGATAAATTCTGTATTGGCTGTTGTCACAAAGAAGCAGAAGCCCTGAGGTGGTTGTTCAACTCACCTGCCTTTAACACCCACGTTAGCTAACTGTCTCCTGAAAATTATATTTTTCTTTTCATTGACTGTAGGGGAATAAGAAATGCCTGGTTTACACAGAACATCTAACTTCAAGAAAGTTCATATTAGATCAGATAAATTCTTTCTTTCCATACTGCTCATATGCAGGAATATTGGTATATGCATGGGTAATATATTAGTAAAACTAACTACAAATGCTATTCTTTAATAATTTAACATTTGTCTTGCTCTTTTCCTTGCAAAATCTTGTGGTGTGTAGTAGAGAAGAGTCCTGTATTCTCCAAATTTGCATATTCCTAACTTGTGTGATATGCATAAGCCACATTTAAGATGATTAGGCAGTAATCAAGCTATAATATTAATAATTATATATAATTAACAAGTTTTAATGAACTGTCAACTATTAATAAACTTTAAACTTTTTAATAAAACAATTGTGACTTCAGACATAGCTCCACCAATCCCCATATTTCTAGTACAACTAATTTTCATTAAACCTTCCTATTAACTCCAATGACTTACATGTACGGAGAAGACCAAAGACTGCATTGCTCAACAAATATGACTTTAAAATTGTAAAGTTACTAGTAAAAGGTGACAGGCTTTGTACTGACCTGAGAGTACTTGTACTGGCCTGAGATGAATTTAACTTCTTTTAGCTGCGTTAACATTTCTCTAGTGAACAGGTGACTATTGCCTAAATTTGTTTTAGCTTTAATTTATCTCTGTCACTGTGTGGCATAACACCTATTGCTAACTAATGGATAATAAAAACAAGCAGCTATTATGCACTGAGTGAACTGTCTATGACTCTAGGATTAAAATATATTATAGTAGAGTAGAGGTATCAGATGGCATCTGAAATCCCAGAGCATGATCACAGATCATGGTGGTCAATTATTTTTCACAAAAAAAAGAACTCATCTTGTCAGTCAGGCAAACCTGGTTTTAAGGGTAAGAAAGAGGACATGTGGAACTGGGAAATAGTGGGGAAAAAGCAAGTAAGCAACTGTCAGAAAATGTGTAAAAATAATGCCAGGTGGACCCAGGACTGAGGAGGAAGAACCCGCCACAATCAACATCATATTCCTCCCAACAAAGAACTCAGGATACTGCCAGCTCTCTCTGACTCCCTTTTCATTCCTGAGGTTTACTCAAACTGTTGCCCTGTTACCTAGGGGGAGGAGGCAGAATTGCTACCATGGACTTCTGGAGGGTGGACTTTGGCCTGCTCAGGAAACTGGTCAAGAGGGTCCCTTGGGAGACAGTCCTGAAGGGCAAAGGGGTCCAGGAAGGCTGGACGTTCTTCAAGAAGGAAGTCTTAAAGGCGCAGGAGTGGGCTGTCCCCATGTGCCATAAGAAGAAGGAGCAGGGAAGACGACCGGCCTGGCTGAACAGGGAGCTTTTGCCGGGACTCAGGGAAAAAAAGGAGAGTTCACCACTTGTGGAAGAAGGGGCAGGCAACTCAAGAGGAGTACAGGGATCTCGTTAGGTCATGTAGAGAGGAAATTAGAAAGGCAAAAGCCCAGCTAGAACTCAATCTGGCCACTGTCATAAGAGATAACAAAAAATGTTTTTACATATATATTAACAACAAAAAGAAAGCCAAGGAGAATCTCTGTCCTTTATCGGATGCGGGGGGGGGAATGTTACCACCAAGGATGAGGAAAAGGCTGAGGTACTTAATATCTTCTTTGCCTCAGTCTTTAATAGTCAGAGCAGTCATCCTCAGGGTATTCAGCCCCCTGAGCTGGAAGACAGGGACGGCGAGCAGGATAAACCCCCTGTAATCCAAGAGGAAGAAGTTAACGACCTGCTACACCACCTGGACGCTCACAAGTCTATGGGGCCGGATGGGATCCACCCGAGGGTACTGAGGGAGCTGGCAGGGGAGCTTGCCAAGCCACTCTCCATCATTTACTAGCAGTTCTGGTTAACGGGGGAGGTTCCGGACGACTGGAGGCTCGCCAATGTGACAAGAAGGGCCGGAAGGAGGATCTGGGGAACTACAGGCCGGTCAGCCTGACCTCGGTGTCAGGGAAGATTATGGAGCGGTTCATCTCAAGGGTGCTCACAAAGCAAGTACAGGACAACGAGGCTATCAGGCCCAGCCAGCTTTTTTTCTTGATTTCTTTTACTGATTGTTAAAATTCACAAAATTCCACCTGCTTTAGACTCCTTTGCCTTCTTACCATGTATGAATGCTGTTAAGCTATAAGTGAAAAAAAAGAAAAAGTTAGGCATTTGAAAATAGTTAATGAGTTCATGAGTTTTTCAGATATTTTTGCTAGAAGGTAAGTAGCAGCAAGTCATAACCTATGCCAGAACACCAGAAAAGGTTTTTTTTGAGGTTACGGTATATAGGAAAGCAAAAACATAAAACTGAAAAAGACTTCCTGGGTAATCAAATCAGTTTCTTGCAATTGCCAGCATTTGAGTTTTATAATTGTGTTCACGAATTTACCCATTATTTTAACTTCACATTGGTGGGCAGACGCTGCCAAAAGACAGCGAATGGCCCTTTGCCCAGGAATGTAAGGTTATTCTCACAGAGCTCTTGAGTACCAGGAAGGAGCTGTTCCTTACATCATGCACCACTGCAGGCCAGTATATAATCCATCTCCGATATATCATATGTCTAACTCTGGAGCATAATGCAATTGTGGGTTTGGCAGTGATTTCAGAGTTCTGTGCAAGTGAGAGAGAAATGAAAAGAAGCTGAAGAGCCACTTTCTCAAACATCCGCTGTTTTGTACAGCTCAAACTCTGTTATGTCTGCTTTTTACCTATTTTGCACAAATGAAACTCAGAGTTTTGTTGGAAGAGGCGTCAGAAAATGCAGAGAATTAACTTGCGTGTGTATAGAAAAAAACAAAAAGGAACTTTAAGCCTTTAACTTTGGCTGTCTTATCAACAGTACAGTTCAGTATTCATGAAGTGTTTCACCGTCTCAATGCAGATATAACATACAAAGTAATTAAGAGAAAAACTTTTTTGTTTCCTTTGTCGTAGATCAAATAATACCCTGATTCAAAAAGTGTCATGAATACTAACAGATAATAATAATAATTAAAACCCCCTTGTAATTCAAAGCCTGATTTGTTTTTTTTTTTATTTAATAAAGAGTTACTTAAAAAAACCTCAAACTTACTTTAATTCTCAGAGTTAGATTATGCTTGCTGCATATGCACTTAAGTGTTCATATGGTATCAAGTCTACATTCCTCAATTCAAAAATTGTCTGGAGGAGTTCTGAAGAAAATAACTATATTTGAGTTAAAGGTTATAACACTGATTACTTTTACTTGTAATGGCATATTTTTTTCAGGCTGTTTAGCTGTACATCTTACAGATATAAGCATTCACCATATGAAACTTCAATTAGCAATGATTTTCAAGATATAAAAAGATGCCTATTATAATGGCATAGTGAGAATGTGTGGTATACGTTCATTTAAAGTGCTGTTAATTCAATTGCTTTATCTGATCCAAAGTCACTTAGATTATATTAAATTAGCCATCTGTTTGGCTTTCACCTTGGAATGTCTGCCAGATGCTGAGTTTGTTTATAGACAATTCATTTGCAGACACAGCCTTAACAACAGGCTTGCTTGTTGGGGACTATCCCTGATGGAAGAGTTTACCTGGAAAGACGCAACCGTGCACTCCAAGCAACAACAGCGTGTTCAAAAGGGGTAAAAATGTATTGTGTACTTTGTATCCAGTACACTATTACACAGTTATGTCCCCTTATTAATTTCTGTAATCTCTGTGATGAAGAGGCTTAAATGGTTCCACAAAGCTGCATCATCTTATATAGTGCCCATTTATACATTTTATGGTTTTCTTTTTAATTAAGGTCTGGCACTAAAATTAATATAGCATTTTGTTATCTAGTGGGCATGGAAGCTTTTTACTAAGTCTCCAGATAGCTTTTAAAAGTCTATTAAAAAGCTGTATGTCATTCCACAGTTGTTACACATGGGAAAAATATTTCTTTAAGGGGATGGTCAGCTTTCTTTCTCTGTCCCCTCCAAAACAGCGTTTGTTCTTCGTCACAAAAATGATACAAAGCTGCTCAGGAAGACTCCACAATTAGACAGAATTTAATCAGAGTACTTTGATTGGGTTTGTTCATCAGCTATTCAAGAGTAATCCCCATGGAAAAGCAAATCTTAGCCACTAGTCCAAATAAACAGGGTAGCATGCAATCACTAAGAAAAAATCAGAAGTGGTTTATGCTCACCTGGAGAGATGTTTGATTGAATAACAGTCTCAATCCAGCCTTTAGTTGTCAAAGATACCCAACAGATACTGACATTGCAGGTACTAGACATAGTGCTAGGTACTAATGACTACTGTCAGCAGCAAAAATAAGAAATTGGCTCTCTTCAAGTAGCAATAAAAGGTTATTTGTATAATAAAAATAACTAATTTTTATTGTACAGAAGAATTAAGCATGTTCACATATACTAAATAAAACTTTTGGAAGAAATATTAGCATTCTTACTTAGTGGTTAAGCCAATTTCTAAATGACAGGTTTTAGAAGATTTCTTTTCCTTAGGGGAACTTTATACCACCTTTGTTTATTGCAGGTTTTTAAGCAGAGGCTTTCTTATCCTCCTTTGGAACATTTAGTCCTGACCAATGTTAAAAACAAGATAATAAACTGAATGGAATATGATCCAATCTGATTCAATATGGACATTCTTATGATCGACTGAATAAAGATAGAACTTCAATATTTGATCACTGAACCTTGACACTTATCCATTCGAAAAAGGTTTGATTCGTGCTGGAATTGTGCAGACCACCGCTTCCAAAGCTTTTGATTCAACATTCTTTATGTAAATGAAATCAATGCATAAATATGTGATATATATCTAATTGAATCAACCAGCCACTCAGGTCACTTAGATTGATTAAAGAAAAAGTACCTTATTAGATATTAAATGGCAGATTGCCAAGAGCAACTTAACTGACAAAGGAAAAATTCTACCTGTGCAGGAGACAGCTTATCTGAGTTTGCACTGGCCATGACACAAAGAATGTTTTTTAAGCTGAGTAAGAATCTTGTTTTGTGCACAGGTTAATCTTGAATCTTACAGTACTTTTTCAAAAGAACAATCCAAATACTCATTTTATACACATTCCTTGGTGGGTTCCCCATCTAAACAGTATTTTGTAATGTCTCTGGTAAACAGTAATTCACAACACACATTTCCATTAACCTCCTATACTCTTTACAAGACAGGAAAAGGAATGTCAGTTTCTACGCTGATATGAATTTGTGTCCTTTGGGTTTTCATCCATTGACTGCCAACTTCAAGAACAGAGGGAACCGATGACACGGCAAAAAGAATGGGTGACATGAATGGATTAAACAACAGGAAGGATGGTTTTACCACCAGAATATTTAAGGAAACTGGGCTGGGCAAAGGAACAGAAAACAAGGTCAGAAAAAAGGAAATACTCTTTGTGAAGATGTAAGCAAATAAAGGCTTGAGCAAGAGGCCTGGTATTCTAAGAAGTGATTAAGGTTAAATTCTGGAAATATTAGAAAGAAAACTAGAATGAACTGGATAATTTTTGAAATGATGATCAAGACAAAGGCAACACTAAAATATGATCAGAGTATGAAGCAGTGTTTACAAAGACAGCTTCTTCCTGAAATGTTTCACACTAATGTCTTTTTCTTACCTTTGGAAGCTCTCATAAAATCATGAAATGATTGATTAAGAAATAGATTTTATACTTAAGAGGTGGAATAATGAAAAATGATTTTTTTTAAGACCATTTTTCAAAATAAAGTGAACATTGGTGCAAAATAAACATATAGAATAGAATCATAGAATCACTAAGGTTGGAAAAGACCTCTAAGATCATCAAGTCCAACCGTCAACTCAACACCACCATGCCCACTAAACCATGTCCCTAATGCATTAAATATGGATATATGGATATATTAAATATGACGCATTAAATTAATTTGTTTACTTAGAAATGCTATTTTTCCTTTATTTCAGCATTTTCAGGCTTTTGTTATGTGATGTCTTTCAGTATTTTGTTTTTTTTTTTATTTGAAAGAGCAAACTGTGTTGAAATATCAAAATTTCCCAGTGGAGGAAAATTCCATTTCACAACAAGATCTAATGAAAACTATAATGTGAATAGTCATGACAGAATATGTGAGCAGGCAGTAGGGCTTAGGAGGCAAATGAATTACAGTTTTAGTTGCCAAAATAAAAATAATCTATAGAAACAGTGGGAATTTTCATTTTATTGCACCTTTTTAATTGGAACTAATTGTATTTTCAGAAAAATGTAAATTTCTGTTAATTTTAAAAATAGAAAAAGAGAATTTATATGCTGTCTAAAGGAACTAACCAGTGATTTGGAAGACACAAGTTGGTGTAAGACAAATCGGGGACTAGAGTATCTGTCGTTTCCATTTTAGAAGATTGTTCCAATGCTCAGGCTATTAACTATTATAAATAGCTCCTTTTTAGACCTGCCTTCACAGTAAAACTCAACAAGTCTCTTTCTAGTAACTGCAAATCTGGTAAGAAGATCATCAAAGTCTCTGGACAGTTCTTCGGACAAAAGTTTAAGAAAAAAACATATCTATATAGTATAAAACTCCAGTATAGTGAAGTATAGGTGAAATAGATAGCAACCAGAAGTAATTCACACTCATATATATATACATATATATGTAATATATATAAAATAAATATCATAGGTATATGCATACATTATATATACATGCATTTTTATATATTTTTTTAATATACATATATATATATAATGCAAGTATAGGAACATAAAAGAGCAGGGTCCAGACTGGTTTTGGACTATATAAATATGCCAGTGTTATGATATGGAACTTATCCTTCAAAATCCTGACCTAGGTCAACCAATCTCTTTTCCTCTTCAAGTCCTTGATTAAAACTCCCTTCTTTATGAGCATTCCTACCTTGATCTGCTCACCAACTTTATCTATACTCCTTGAGAAGTGTTATCTAGCATAAACCTAAATAGATTCTATAAAATTGAGAATGCTCAGTTGTAATATTTTCACTGCATATACTCTGTCTTTCACGTTTGTAAAGTATCTGGCACACAGATGCTATGCTATAAATGCATTAATTTAGTTTGAATTAAATTAAATTCATCCACAATTTGATATTGCAGGTCAATGTGTTGGCTTCTGTTACTGTAAATGCAGTTGTGTTTTCAGAGAAATATCATGCATGTAACTTCTTTCCATAATATATTTCTTCATAAGCCAACTAGCAGGAAAAAAGTGAACAGAGGGAAATGCAAAGAAAAAGCAAGCCACAGAAGGTAGTAGAAAGCAAGCAGAGATAAGAGTGCATAAAATACTAATAGGAAAAAGGATGGGTTATAAGGGAACAGGATAGAGAAAAAAGTGAGATGGTAAAGAGAGGGCCTAACAGATGAAATATGGATATAGAACAAGAGATACATAAATTGAAAAGAGAGAAATTGGCAGTTAAATCAACACAGGAACCGTGGAAACAAAATAGAAAACTGCAAAAAACAAACATGGTGAGGCAGGACAGGTAAATCTTGTTTGAGGGTGGAACAGTACTGCAGTATTGGTTTTCTTGCTAGGATTGCCCTCAGATAAACAATACACCTCTCTCTCCCTGCCATAGTCATGTGGCCAAAACCCTTAATGCAGACCCTGACTGACAGAAGAGCTCTGTTTTCTTCCTATGCTGGTGATATACTATTGGCATAAGTCATTCCTTCACTGCATGCCTAAATCTTGACTGCTCTTTCTCCCTTTTAGGAACTAAAAATACTATAGACTTCTGTGGATCTCGGCAAGTGATGAAGAGTCTGGCTAAAACATACTAAGGATGCCTGTAAAAACATAATGCCTGCAAAGGTCCACGTACATAGAAGAACTATGGAGCCAAAATTTTGACACAAAATAGCCCTCCCTTAGCTGTCACCTCACTTTGAAGATGGTTTAAATTGCTGAACATCTGCTGGTTAAATTACACAGTTTGTTTCTTTATACACAGGGATTTTGCTTCTCAGCTTGCCCAAGCCTAGGCATCAACTACTCAAGACCTTATGACAGACAAGATCCTTACAACAGATTTAATACGTTTATCTCACCTGATGGGTCCAGTCTGCTAGCTAGCTATTTTGAAATCACGTTCAGCCTACAGGGAAATTTATCTCAAAAAATGCAGTTACAGTAATTTCCTCCAAAATACATTAGAAAAAGAAGGTTTCTGCCCAGTTTGTTTTTTTTGTTTGTTTGTTTTTATAATGACACTTTTAGGCAGAACATAAACTATGAAGTTGGAAGCCTGGATTTAATGTATTTCCCAATTACACCATATTTAAAACTTTCTCCCAACAGCTCAGAGGCTGCCCTGACTTCAAGGCTATAGACTAACTGTGACACAGGTCACAGCCCAATTCTCCTGATGGGACTGCTGCAGTGTTGGACCAAGATGACAGGAGCTGGAACATGGGTGCGGCCCTTGACTGATAGTAATGGTATGTGGGTAGGAATAGGAAACAACAGGTTTTGACCCTTCTTCCTGGCCCATTTCTGTGTGTTTTAATGTTGGTGCCATTGAATGCAAAATGTATAAATAATATTATGAACAAGCTCAGGACTCATACTTCAGCCACCTTTCCGAATACCTTGACCACCAGACCAGAAGAAAAGAATGAGCCCCACTTGCTGCTCTCAGGAGCATGTGGATTGAGAGATCTACCTTTATTATTTCTGGGTGAGGATGAAGACACTGCAGTTTAGGATGCCATATCTTCAGCTTTGAAGAAGTATGGAAAAAGTGATATCAAATGCATCCTTAGTGATCACCATTTGTTAGTACATGCAGCAGTGGTTAGTGCATTTAATTAAATACTAGTACAGTTCACTGGATATGACATGCCCTTTGTTACAAGGTGGTGATGGGATATCCTGCACTGCATACACTTGCTGCTCCCATGGAGGTCAATGGGAGTGTCAGGCTAAGTATCAAGCAGAACTGAGCCTAAGGGAAATGTTTTATTTGAGAAAACTGTAATCATTAGTGACAAAAGGGAATATGAGTGTGTCTTACTGCCATCTATTTAAAGCCTTAGATTAAAAGTAAGGCAATTTCTTAATGCCTTAGGACTAATGCCTAGGAATAGTGTATTTAGGAATGTATACAGAATAAAAAGTTGGTGTTGACTAAAACGTTACCATCTGCTTCTTTGTTTCATTCCACTAGAGATTAATTGAGTTGATCTGAGTTAGCAGATACTCTCAATGAAATTACATAGTGTGTTGATGAGGATTTCAATTCAGCTACTGATTAACTTGTTAGAATACCCAGGTGAGGTGATAATTGTTCTAGAAATCTGAATACACAATTTTAAACCAAGCTACTGCTTGTTGTTGAAGGTTGTGCTGACTTAAGAATTTTTTCTCATTTGTGTCATTATCAACCACACTTTAAAGAATTAAGCCCTATGTATGTATGCATCATATGGGCTTATGTGTACATAATATATGTTTGTATGTCTATGTGTGTTTAGGTGTGTACAGATATATATACACATCTTTATTCAAACATATGTGAAAGTCCTGACCATTGCTATGTAGATTTTTCAAATTATTATGACAAGTGTTGTTCTTATTGATTAAAACATACCTAATTCCCTAATTCTGCTTCTGGAATCCCACCTACGTATATTTTGGCCACTTCAGTATATTTAAAAACCTTACCTTGAGTGTCTTTTTAAAATGGAGCTTAGCTCCCAAGTAATTAACCTGAAAAGCATATATTTGAATGAACATATGTTATGAAATGATTGAAATTGCTGAATTGAATGGATGACAGACAAGAGAAATCAAGGAAGTTACTGTACAGCCATTGTACAGCCACAGGCTCTGTGTCGTCAGAATGATGTAATTTTATCCCTTGAATACCATCGTCAATGTCAATGCTAGTATTTCTAAATAAGTGGCAATTATGCCAGCTCCATTGACTTCAGCAGGGCTCCAGTTGGGTGGAAGGCTACACCCACATCCAATTGAAATTTGAAGGGAATGTTTGGAATAGATCAGTTCTCCTTTTGAAATTAATCTATGTTTCTAAAAAAATATTAAAATTCCCATCCAAAAAGATAGATCATTACAACTGGAAACATATAGTAGCATAAGCACTGAGGTAGCATAAATCATTCCAAACCATTTATGTTTGGGTGAAACATGGTTTAGTGGGCATGGTGGTGTTGGGTTGACAGTTGGACTCGATGATCTTAGAGGTCTTTTCCAACCTTAATGATTCTATGAGTCTATAAATAAAACCATGTGAGTAATATGCATTTCAGGAACGAAAACAAATTCCAGTTCTAAAGCATGACCAAGAAAAAGGTACCCACTGTTTTGTTCATTATTTTATCGAACTCACAGTAATTCTGTTTCACAACTTTATGTTCCACATAATACAATTATACACAACTGAGCCTTGACATCTGAATTCCATAACTATTCTTACATCTCCAGAAGAAAGCTTTTTGTGAATTTACAAGCAATTCCTGTAGCAGTGGTCCTGATGAAGTACACCTAACCATACAATAGGCAAAAAAATTGTTTTCCTTAATAACAATGACTCATTAGTCTATTTAAACACATCAGCATTTATGCTAAAACATTAAATATGAAACACACTCTGCTATTTAAGAGTGAGGTTTTTTCTGTTTTTTCTCCTTTTTTTTTATCATCAGTCCTTCAAGTCAAGCTGCAAGGAAAATCTTTTATGCCTGCTATGCAATTTTATCTTAATCCAGGGAAACGGGAATCTAGCAAATGAAAAATAATCCAAAAGCTAATATGGAACAAAATATCTAGGCAAAATTTGGACAGCCAAAAATTCTTAGTGTACAGAAAGCCTGAAGGAGTATTCTGTCTCTCTTAGTTGAAGAGTGATTATAAATATGATCAACAAATCTTCTATATCTTTATTATTGATATTAGTATTGCTTTTTAATTTGACTGTGAAGCAATTTCTGTACATTTATGAAGAAAATGCAAGCAAACATTACGGACTGGCTTTTTCATATACGCCTTATTAAAATATTTAATCTTAATATAAATGAAGATGATGGCCTCAGTTCTGAAACGTAAAACGCAATGGCAAATTCCCAGTGTCTGTGCACAGTCCAGTCAGTATGGTTATTAGCACATTACTAGCATCATGCTTTGGGCTGATGAAATGTTAAAACTCTTTTGACCTATGTACAGATACTCTCCCCAGTTTCATTTTTCCAGCTTTCATGAATTCATTTTTATTTAGGTTCACCCATTTGAGATTTAAAAAAATCTCACTGCACCTCTTGGCAAGCAAGTTTTTGAGAAAGGCTTATTCATGGTATTATTCTTCTTAGAAAAAAAAAAATGTGGCAGTTATTGAGGCTGAATGTATGTAATGTGTAAAATAGGTTACCTAACATTAAGGTTGTTGAAAAAAAAATGGGAAAAGTGGTTTGCTGCAGGGAAATAAATGGAGTTTGGCTAGATTTTTCTATTTTGATTAAAGGAGAAGGGATAGATAAAGAAAAGGGATAGATAGCTGTTATGGCAATTATTACCTTGACTTGGGAGGAGTTAACATAGAAGTCAGATAAATTACTGAAAAAAATATGAATAAAATACACTAACATAACAATGTCATTTTTTTATTAAATCAGGTTGTTAATAGACCAGGTTTTGATTCACATGTGGATGAGGACTGAAGCTCTTTTATTACATGACATTTCTTGACACTGTCTCTCCAAGATGGTTTCTATCTGTCAGAAGTGAATGTTCCACACAAGTCTATAAGCAAGTGCGAGTTGCAGGCTCTGATGGCAGCTGGCAGCCGGCAGCCAGAACTTGGATTCAGTTTTCAGCGAACATGGTACATTTTCACCATTTTCTGTAAATGATGGAACATCCCAAATTAGAGATACTGCAAACGGGTGAACATGGGATTTTAATGTTTCATAATTTATTGGTAGGAATTACTCCTTTTCCCCCCTTTTTTTTTTAAATATACAGGTCTAAATTAAAACCCCAAACCATGTTTTTTCTTTCTTCTTAGCAAGCATTAATAAGTGGTTAAAGGTGGTCTCAGAAGTGTTTTGTTCCTAAGTAAACAGTAGCGATGCAAATAAGTAAATTTTTCACTTTTGGCATAATCCTGCAAAAGAAAGAGGCTCAGATTATTACTGTAGACCCTGATGATCCCAAAGGGGATTTACAGAATCAGTCATTTGGAAGTCACCGGCTCTGTAGTCCAAGGACCTGGTCTCTAGTCAAGCTCCACCTCAAAGCAGGGTCAACACCGAATTAAGGCTATGCTACTTAGGACTTTGTCCAGTCAGATCTTGCAAATCTCTAAGAGAATTTACAGCTTCTCTGTGCAACCTTTCCAATACTAAATTATCTGCAGAGTGGAAATGTGCGAAGCTGAATTCAAGAACAGCTGATTGGACTGATACAAACAAAACTTTTGTTCAGAAAGTGCTCATTCTACTTGACAGATGTTTTCTGATAGAAGCAGAGGTTCACAAAATTTCCATGGATTGAAGACTCGATCCTTGAAAAACTCTGATTCCAAAATCCTGAACAGGATCTTAGTTTTCCTGACTTCACAGTGCTGAAAGTACCAGTTCTGTCACAGCTTCAAGGTTGCTTGGTGTGAAACTAGATGTGAGAAAAAGGGAAGTGATATCAACTCATAGTCATGACTCTGCGTTGGAATTGTGGAACTGAGATAGCTCAGCCCTGTTCCTGGGCAGGATGCATAGTTTTGGTGAAATCTTTGTGGTCTTCTACAGTGGCTCAGTTTTTGTTACTGACCTTCACTTTCAAAAACTGTTAACACTCCATGTCTCATTGGTAATCTGATACTTGTGAGCTTCCCCCAAAGCAAAAGCTTCCCCCAAAGCAAAAGGTTATTTAAAAATAAATAAATCATGTCAAAAAGGAACAGTTTCAGATGGTGAATGAGCTATTCCTATTAAAAATGAGCAAAATGTGCAGACATGCCTAGCTTATTTTTGAGAGTCTTGTGCCTGCCTCTCTTGGCTGTAAGGCATAATGGTAAAACATTGACACTTACAAACCAATTTCTGTGCTTTGATTTCATTGCTAGAGAGTCAGTTTTGCTCAGGGCACGTTGAGATAAGAAGTAATGAAAGTAGTAGTAATTTAGTACATATTTCAATAAACTCTTCCCTCACACTCATCCAGACCTCACTGCTACGATATGACATTGGAAGACTAGGGTTATTAAGGAGATTTGCTTAGACTGTCAAATGATACAAAGACTCAGCTTTGGCAAAGAACGGATTGCACGTCCAACTGTAGGTATTCCATCCGTTAAAAAAAAAAACAAACCACCTTCCTTTTAAGTGCATTTAAATAGGCAGCAACACCCTTCCTGATAGTATCTCTCTCAAGGTGGGGACTCTGATCCCTAAGACTATAATTAACAACAGAAACCCTGTAAACCCTGTGCTTCTGGAACTGCAATTTTTTCTGGAAATCAATCAGTTTTCCCCTGAAATCCCTCTGCCTTGCAGCTAACATTGTATGGTTGCCTTCCTCTTCCAGAATAGCAAGTGGAAGGAAGACAGCTTATTAAAAATCTTACCTAAGGAAACCAGATGTGCAAGAAATATTTGTCACAGAGGTGTTCAACAAGGGATGACTTCATATCAAGAGCACTTGAACTTCTTCGTGAAGGTCAAACAGACTCCAGAGTGCTTTTCCATGGAGAGCCATCTGAGTTTGGTATGCAACAGCAGTTGATAATTAGTTTCATTTCATCACATAGAATGGCTAAACATCAGAATTTAAAACATGCACTTTGATTAAGCTAATTTTGATTCACTGAGTGATTAGTTTTTGTAGCAGTGCTGGCAGTTATTTTGTTATCGATGCTTCTGAGTGATCAACAATCTCAAAAAGTATTGCATCGGATGACACTTTCTTGTGTCTTGCTGTCTCTGACAAGACTGGCAGTCTTTTTAAACATGGCAGTAGCTGTATCTGTACACTCTTATGCACTTGAGGTAATCTGGTATTTCACTACTCAAACTCCCTAAAAAATACATGGACTTCTTCACTAGTCACTCATTCGACTATTTCTTTTAAAAATGTCATGTTATTTATCCCTTCATATTCTGCTATAAATCTCAGCTAGTAAGTAACTTAAACCATGTTTGAGATTCTTACTGGTTCATTCATGGGCAGTATAGACCATAATTTTCCTTTTTGTATACAGTCTACTGTCTTGTCTTCTCTAAGTTCACTCTTCTATTGGGGAAGGTCTTATGCTTCATCTGCTTTGCTAAACACTTTTTCCTGAAATGGGGTTTCAAAAACATGTGTTTCCACCTTCATGATATGTATTTCTCCAAGCGCAGGGCCCTTCCTAACTATAACTATACAGATTAAGAGACTCAAAGAATAATTTAAAGTGAAAGGGCCCTTTTTAGTTCCTATGCTCTAATCCCCAGCTCAAAGTGGGACAAATTTTGTCATGACATCAAGTTGCTTACAGCCTTGTACAATTAAATGTTTAATATCTCTGAGGATTGAGATGCCTCTCTGGGCAAACTGTGAGTGTTTGACCACCTTCATGGTGAAAAAATGTCTCCTTGTATTTCACTGGAGTTTTCTAATTTGCAAGTTGTGATCTAACGGCCTCAAGTTGTGCCAAGGGAGGTTCAGATTGGACATTAGGAAAAAATTCTTTACTGAAAGAGTGGTCAGGCCCTGGAAAAGGCTGCTCAGGGAAGTGGTGGAGTCACCATCCCTGGAAGTATTTAAAAGACGTGTAGATGAGGCGCTTAGGGACATGGTTTAGTGGGCATGGTGGTGTTGAGTTGACGGTTGGACTTGATGATCTTAGAGGTCTTTTCCAACCTTAGTGATTATATGATTCTATGATTCTATGATTGTCTCTTGTCCTTCTGATGTGCACCTTTGAGAGGAGTCTGACTCCATCTTCTCTACAACCACTTGCTAGGTATTGGAGACAACAATGAGGTCTCCCCTGAGCCTTCACTCAAGGTGAATGAACTCTCAGCTTTTCCTCATTCATACATGCTGTTCTCCAGCCCCGCTAATCTGCTTGGTAGCCCTTCTGGACTCACTCCAGAATGTCTTGTCTCCAGTCTTTCTTGTAACTGGGCACAATACTCCAGATAGAGACTTCACAGGTACCAAAGAGAGGAAAAAGCACTTCCCTCAACTGCTGGCTACACCGTTGCCATTATAGCCCCATATACAATTGGCTTGCTGCAAGGCCACACTTCTGACTCATATTCAGCCTGTTGTTCATCAAAACCCCCACATATTTTATGACAAAACCCCTGTACTCCTGTGTGTATGTAATGACATCAAAAATGTCTTTGAGAAGATTTTTTAGCTTAGTAGACTTCTGTCAATACCGATTTTCAAGGTTTGGTGGAAACATTGCCTTGGTCTGACTGTGCAGTCAGCTGCTTCACTTCCAAGTGCTTTTACAATTCAGAGTCTCACAGTATCATTAGTAAAAAAATGAAAACATAACACACTGAATTTGAGATTTATTAGAAATTTTGGCGAGGCTCATGAAACCAGTCTTGATGCACCTTTAACTCTACTGTCTGTTTAGCAATTGTATTTTGTTCTGTGAAACCGTGTTTTTTAAATGTGAAGTTACAGTTCTATAACTTCTTTCAATTGCAAAATAATATCCACTAGTTTCACAATAATAGCATGATATTTAAACACAAAACACAAGAATCATGTTAAAAAACACCAATTAACAACATTCTTCCAAAAGAAGCAGTTGTTCATCATGAAATTCACAGATGGTAATTTACACACAGCTAACAAACCAGAAGTATTCTTAACTAGCCTGTCATTGCTCTAGTTAATTAGTGAAAACTAACCTCTACTTTCCCTCACTTACCACCTTCTCCCACAAGAGGAAGAGGTTACTTGTCAGTCAAGAAAGTGCAAGTTATTCCAATGGAATACAAACCTCTGATGGAGGAGAATAGGAATTGATAACCACTTTCCTTTGTGACTAGAAGGACACTGTACACTCTCTTTACTAAAAGGATAAAGAGACCTGTCTATACCCACGATTATATCAATTGCCCCAGAACTTCACCTCACCAGTCAAATACTTCTTCAGGAGAAAATAGATTATTAACGGTACTCCCTTCACAGATGCCACTTCCTCAAGCCAACAACCCATCTGCTAAACCTCTGTCCACAACATGATTGTGCCATGGAAAAGTGTGTCCTGACATGGGCTGAGGTAGGAGATACCTTCTCGTTCTCTCCAACCTTCAACGCCATACTTTTGTTGTGAAATGAGGGTGGGACAACTGGGAAGAAGGCAACAAATCATATCTAATCTGGCACAATATTTCATCTCTTGCCTGAGAAGTGAGCTACACATCACCAGCTGGGGGTGTCAAGTTCAGTAGATAGGATTCTCAATTTACAGGCAGAACAGCTTGATTTAAGTCTGTTGGCTCATGGCTTCAAAATGCAAATAAGTTTCTGCAGGGTGACATGCTACTGCATATCGGCAGCTTCACAGTAGCTGTCTGAGTGTGTGTATATAGCTTACAGCAAATGTGAGATCATTTAAGATATCTCAGATCTCCTTCACAGTTCAGAACGATACAGGGAGATGCTGTTTCTAACTCTGTGGTTAGTTAGTACATTTACTTGGAAAGCACAGATGTCGTTGCCAATTCTTCCTCCTACCTACTTTTGAGCAGGTCCAGGTATATTCCTGGATCTGAGAAATCAATTTATCTCCAAAAATAAAGTTCACTTAATCTTGGAAGAAGACATATACTCATAGGATATATCAATCAAGGACTCTCAGAGAAATACACATATGTGCATTTACCCCAGATTTTGGAGTTCTCATATGTCGCGGGTAGAGTAAGAGGGAGAGATGTACTTCACTCATAAAAGAGAAGTAGAAATATGTTTATTGATGTAAGACAATGATTTAAGAAAGTTTGATAGTAAATGCGACAGTGAGTTAAGATTCAAAGGCAAGGTACTCTATTATTTACTGCATAGAGGACAAGGTCAGACAAAACTGTCAAGAAGACCTTCCTGTTGAGTCATGAGCTTCAGAAAGGACCCCCTTGCTTTCTAAACTCCTTCTCAGAGAGGAGTCTGCATGGGGCTGGATCCAATCCTAGTCCCAGACTTGGTCAATGGTTTATGTCTAAAAGATTATATATGCGCAATCAATCCTTTATATCACTTAGCTAAGATTTGAAAGTTTAGTATGCTGTGAGTCACTTACCAAGGGTCTGTTGCAGCAAGTCATCTCTCAACCTCGAGGAGTAACCTTGAGAGGGACATCCTGGTGTGCAGCCCACTGCCGTGCAGGAGAGCTCAAAGGGCTCTTGGGTTGCCCACTATTTGTGGGGGTAAGATAAATGACTCATAGTCATATTTACAGACCAACTGTAGATGTTAGTTTCTTGAGTCAGCTTTGAGTCAGACATTGACCAGCACTGTGGTTAGGTGGACACATTGCCTATTGTGTTGTTATCTGTCTCCCCCAAATCCACTATGAGCTGGACGCATCCATCACGACCAGACACATCCATCACGGTCACCACAGGTGGTTATCGCTTGAGCAGGGTTACGGGAAAAGGTCAGGTCGGGGGCAGGGGGAGCACATGGTCACATCATATCACTGATAGAGAAACAGTAAGTCAGAAGAACTGAAAGAGGATTTCATCATAATTTTCTTTTATCAGCAGAGTAGTCAATTTTATTTCAATGCTGTGATAATAGCTCACTTGGCTACATTTTCTTTTCTTTCTCTTTTGCTTGCTGTTCAGGAGCATTAACACTAAGAGAAATATAGCACTCAGGTCTATAAACAGAGGTAAGAAAAAAGCTCAAGGAGTTAGCATGGGCTTGTTGAGTATTCTTAAAGGATTAGTATTGTGTGAACAATTAATGGGTTCACTACAGAACAGAACTGATCCAAGGTTACATTCTGACACCATTGTTATTAGTTCTAGCAAATTATTGGATACTGAGGAAAGAATAGTAATTTGCAACAATTTACTTCTTATTGATGTTTTAAATTGTGTGTAACTCCTGCATAGAGAGAGCAATACACAAGGTAAGGGGGCACTAATTATTCCATTGCAGTCTCTTTAACAAAAATACCTTTTCTCATTGTAGAAGAAAGGACAAAAAAAAATTAAAAGTGATTTTCTTTTGACAGAAACTTTATAGCTTTAATATAATTATGTGAATGGAAGAATTAAAAGGATCAAATAAAGATGTTGATTCTTGCTTATCTGAGTATAAATACAGACTAACACCAATTTGTACTGGCTTCATGTGCTTTATTTTTGATATATACTAGCTAATGAGTAGGCAGAATGGGTCACACTTTTAAGTTTCACCAGATGAGGCGTGAGATAAAGGTTTATGCATTAGAAAGGGCAGGCCAGCACAACCTGTCATGGTAAGTTTCTGCTACAGATGGATGAAGAAGTGTACAAAGCCTTTAGACAACTGGGAATAGCCTCATGTCTGCAGGCTCTGGCATTCATGGGGAACCTTAAACATCCCATTGTCTTCTGGAAGGGCAACATAGCTGGCTGGAAGCAGTCCAGGAGACCCCTGGAGTGTGTCAAAGACTTTCTTGCTGCAAGTGATAGATGTGTTAATGATCACCAGATATTCTGCTGGATCTGTTATTCACAAACAAGGAAGATGTGAAGATTGAAGGTGACTTTGGTAGTAGTGAAGTTGAGATTGTAGACTTTAACATCCTGAGAGAAACTGCAAGCCAAATAATTGAAATATATGGATCCAGTCTCAGTTTGTTGAGGGATCTGCTTGGCAGGATTATATGAAAAACTGCTCTGGAGGGCAAAGGGGCCAGGAGAGATGGTTGATCTTCAAGGACAGTCTCCTTTGAGCACAAAAATAGTCCATCCCGGTGTGCAGGAAGTTACACAAGTGCAGCAGAAGGCTGTTTAGTTGAACAAGGAACTCTGAACTGACCTTGAATGCAAAAAAAAGAACAAAAAATGGGGGCGGGGAGGGGAGGATGCACAGAAGGTGGAAGCAGAGAAAGGCTGCCCAGAAGTACAGAGGCATTGCTCAAGCATGCAAGGATGGAGTTAGAAAAGCTAAAGCTCAGCTGGAAATGAATCTAGAGAGGGATTTCAAGAGCAGGAAAAAGAGCTTCTATAATGATATCACCAGCAAAATAAAACTAAGGAGAGTGAGCACGGTGGTCCTCATTGCTCAGTGAAGCAGGGGACCTAGTAAGTGGAAAAGGCTGTGGATAAAGTCAAGGTATTGAAAGTCTTTCTTGCTTCAGTTATTACTGGTAAGATCTGTCTTCTGGTCTCCCAGGTCCGATATCCCCAGACAGAAATATAAGCATATGCAGTATATAACTTTTGTACAGTGAGGCAAATCCATTCAAGAAATGCAAAACCAACTGGGCAGGAACATGCCAGCTGGGCAGTTTACACACAATGCATTGAATACTGTATGATCCACCAGATTTACAACACGGATGCAAAGGAACTGCATCACCACAGACCTGATAAGCTCAGTGCTTCAGAAAAACATTTGTTGCATATGGCTATGCAAAATGAATTTGTTCAGCCTATCAGAAATCTTAAATAAACTTTGGCAAACTTACCTTACTATCTTTCAGTAGAAGGATGGGATTAATTTGCCCAAACACAGACATCTAATACCATTTGAGATACCTTAAGCTGTCTGAAATATCTACATTGGGTTGGCAGATATGACACACCACTTTAGATAAACCTATGTCCTTCTGAAGGTCAGACTGAGTACTTGAGGGACTCTAAAATTACACTAGATATTGTTTAAGCAGTTTAAGTAATGAATCCAGCCCTTTTGTACTTAGCTTTCAAGCCAAAAGACACGGGCTCAGCTCTGCCAGCTTCACATTACTGTAGCAAGAATATTACAATACTATCTTTCTGGTTTCCTTAAACTGTAATTGAAGATACATTAGGAACATTATTGTCAATAAGTACTACTAAGATAAAAATAAAAAAGGCTTAGGAAAATCTTTAGCCCTAAGGGTCTTTCTCAGCAAGTCAACCAGCTGCCAATTTTGAAAGAATTCTTCAATATGCATTTTTGCTATCTATCTCTTCAAGCATAGCTATTTTCTTTAGGAATACTTGCCACCTTATCTACTTTCCAAGCCCAAAAGTAATCCACTTGAAAATGCAGATGTTATACCTTTGAGGTTTTATGTGACTAGTTCCAAGTTGTAACACGCTTACATTGTGCCTTTGCAAGCATTCTGAGCTACACATGAAAAACTAGGCTTTACATTAGACAAGTGCTCCTATGCTATATTTGAGAATGAGACATCTGTGGAGGAATTACAGGCTTTTTTTGATGTTGAATTTTTAAGCTCTTGTTTCCAGGGCTTTAAAAAGTGTGTTTCAGCACCTGGATGTGAGATATCTTTTGAAACGCAGGAAGGATCTTGTTACTTGCTTAGGCTTAATCTAAGAATCTGGGGACATCATTAAGGGAAAATCTGTTTTCTTGTTCATCTGTGCACCAACTTTCAGTAATTTCATCAAAAGCAGCTGCCACTTTTTATAAGCACTTATTTCCCAAGCCTGCAAAACATTTCTGACCTCTGGCCCCTGCTTTAAGAGGACTGTGCATCTACCAATCTATAGCTTTCCCTTCTTTCTGAACGCTTACTTGTTTTCTGGTATCAAAGATTTGGTGGTAATGAAACTCAGGAAAAATCAGATCATGCCAGTTCAGGATGTCTTGTCTTTTATGAGAGTAAGCTGTGAAAGAATGCTTCTGCCTCCAGCTACATTGGAAATAAAACCAGTCAAGTCCATTTGGAAAAAGCTGATGTTAAAACTTCTCTTATTCTTCAAACTTTCCATGCTCAAAGGGTTAGTGGCACCAAAAGCTGTAGGTAACTGCTGGAGATCTTGCTTTCAACAAGGAAATAGTAAACAAAAGGCTACTCTGTGCTTTGCATCCTACCCTCTCAGTTTGACTGTCACCCAGGTTCAGAATTAGAGTTCTTCCTTTATCTGCAGCATCTTCATCTTTCTTATCCAGCATAATGTTGTCCAAATTAGACTTGCCTTATCCTGCACCCTTTGGGTGGGTACTCACACTGTTGCCAGAATATTGTAAACTTTTTCAGATACAGTTTATCTGAGTAATGTGTGCAAGATGACATTGCTTTCAGAAGACTTAAAAATATCTTGCAAGCTACAGAGAATGTTAAAGAAAACAAAACAGAAACCACAATGGAGATGTTTCCAGTATAAAACATGTTTTAAAGCAGATTCTTTTTTTTTACCTGGATCAGAGAAACCTACTGTGAATTGCATTACTGAAAATACAGAAACATCCATGTAAGCTTGTTTTCACTTGCAATACATGGAAAACATACATTGTTGTGATTGTTTAGTAAAGTCATAACTATTTACTTAAGTGAGAGAAGGAAACATTTTTAATGTCTGAGAGAACCATGAACTGATTCCTGAAGGTAGGAAATGCACACTTGTCTTTTACCCTTCCCTGCTCCTCTACACCTAGAAAAAACAATGAGTTACGATATTCACAGCAGTATTTGATATGCAAAATCCTTCTTAGACTTGATTTACAAAGGTCCATGATTGTACTTTCAGAAGTATTTCTCAAATACGACCAACTAACTCACCTTAAGATGAATACTTTTCAACAAAACTTAAAAATTGTTGTATTAGCAAAGTTTAGGTTGGAGGGTTTCTCTTCAGACGGATTGTAGGAGTTAGTTATTTGATTCACATTTAAAAATCAGCAACTAGGTCTCCTGCGGAAAATGCCACTGTTAGAGCCAAATAAAGACAAATGTGTCAACACAGACACATGTAAGGGTACAGCCAAGGAAATCTAAGCATGTTCATAATACTAAGCACATATTTAAGCACTTTTCTGAAATATGACAAGATTTTTGCATGTTTTGCTTGCTGCCAAGGTTATAAGTTATGAGAGAGTTATATAAGGTTATATAAGGTTATAAGGTTATATAAGGTTATAAGAGAGTAATGAATTACACAGGAGCTGTAAACAATGCAAAGTAACTCTGGAGTATTGATATTGCTTTTAAACACTGTAGTGAAAGCTGAAAAATATCCCAACCCCACAAAACAGTTATACTAGCAGAACATAAGGTCTCAGACAAAAGGATTGTGAGCTCAGTCACTAAGAAAATGTAAGACATGATATACAGAAAGCACAAGGTAACTGCTGAAGGAGATGATAGAATTACTTTAAAAAAAAAAAAGGGGGGGGGGGGCAGAACAAATCCTGAGCTCACAATCCTTTCTATAACATAATCATTAGGGGAAGAAATACTGTTAGAAGTATTATTGGTGAGCGCTATTGCAAAAGTGTTGCTATAACATTATGTATACATGAAGATACGAATACAAACCACATGATATTAGGCAAAAATAATTGGAAATCTATAAATTTGGTACTGTGGAGATGGGATTTAGAAGCAATGGTTTTTCCTTTTAGCTCAGCCCCGCTGACCTTTGACAAATTTCAGCTGGTCTCTGCTTCTCACTCTATGAAATAGAAATACTGATATTTATCCTCTTTCATAAATCACTTGAGCATGAGTAGATGAAAAGTTCTTTATATTAGTTGAAGGATAGTTATTGTGTTTACCCATGTCTGAGTCAAAGACTTTGTTCTTAGCAGAGCTAGAAGACTGAACCTATGGATTTCAGTTCTGGACAACAATTTGCAAACACACAGGTTAATAAGTTACATCCCATGATTTAAGGGGTGTGTGCTCCTCGAGACCCAGTCCTCCTCCGAAAAAAAGTACAGACAACACCAACAGGACCAATACCTGTAGGACCGTAAAGTACATCTATGCTGCACATTTCACTAGGATGAAGAAATACGAAGTAGCTTGGACATGGGAAGAATTTTCCTTGAGGTAGTAACTGTTCATTTTTGCTCTAACTGAACTGAAATTGCTTTTCAAGTCATCAGACTAGAATATCCTGTGCTGAGCACTGTAATTCCATGGTAAAAACTCTTCCAGCTTAAACCACAGCACAGTCTATCAGATCAATCAGCCATACTGTTACCACCCTGCTTCACTTCCATGGATAGCTCTTTTGAACTTCTCCTTCTTTCATGCTATTCTGCCTTTACCTCTAAGACAAAGGGTACCAGAGCTTGCTATGGAAATCACACACTAGCACACAACCCTGAGCATCCCCAACCCAATTGCAGATCAGCGTTTTACCAGATGGAATAATCTGAAATTTTTTTTTTTTAAAATAACTTTTAACAGAAAAGAAATGTAATACAATTTAGCATCTTTACGTTACACGAAAAGCCTTGTCTACATAACCATGCAGCAGCACTGGCCAGCTACTGGTGGCTACAAAGTCTTAGGGGGTATCAAAACCCTTTAAAATATTAACAGAAAAGGATTTTAATGTATGATTTTCCTATTGTATTGTTAGAATATCAAGATACCCCCAAAAGTCACTATGAAAAATAAAAAGAGGAGGGCTCAATATCAACAAATTCTTGAAGGAAAATTATACTCTTTATATAGCAGTTTTGTCAGCCTTTGACAGATTTCACTCGTGTGACCAGCATTTTCACATGGCAGATGCTAATCTCTGCAATTCTCATATTGGCAGTCCTACAGTTCTTCTGCAGCAGTCTTCTCATCTCATATGTATTCTGCCCATACACATATATGGTTACATATTTTCCCCTTGAGCCACTATAAGCTTTCTAGTGGCTATCTAGAAATATTAGGTTTGCCAATCTTTATTTTTCTTAATCCTCTAGTGAGGTGTGATATAGTCATCTGTCTTTTGTTTGAGCTTCCTCAAGATTTATTCAGACCAAATCTTTTGTGTGAATTACCTGCAGAAGTTAGATAAGCAAGATGTATCTTTTTCATTGGTGCAGGGAAGTTTGGAAGTATATTCCTGACATAAAGCATTACTGATCGGTTAACAATATAAGAATTAGAAAAGTCATTAATATAGTTAATGATCCTTAATTACATAATGGAATGCCTGCTACATGATTCTTTAAGTGTCTCAGCATTTCCATGCATTATTGATAGCCAATTAGGTACAGACGAAAGAGCAGGGTGAACTATTTGCAGCAAACAATTTATTTGATAAATTTAGCCTCCCTTTCTGTTTTTGAATTACCTATAAGCAAGCTTTGATTTTTACAAATGCTATTGTTTCTCCAAGTAAATCTTTTAAGCAAAGGTCTTCCAGCCTGTACTCTGATTGCAAAGTATTTTATGTACTACTGTTTTCTAGGTATGAGTTATTCTTATTTCTCCAAAACAATATTTGTCTCTTCAGTCTGGTATCATGTTCTGTTCCTTCACTGGGTGAATACTAAACTCAGACTCTTCCTGATTCCTCTTTGTCCTTCAAGATTGGACTCATTCAGCCTGGACCTGTCATAGAGTTCAACTTTACACTGGATTTGTCCTCCAGGTTTCTTTATCCAAAACAGCATGAAAAACAGAAGATGTTATCATCCTATGAAATAAATAGAACACAGTTGTCCAACAGTGAGAATCCAAAGAATAGAAGTCATAGCTCTCCATCATTGGAATCTGATCAGAAGCTATACATTTTACCATTTAGTCTCCTACCATTTAGTCTCCCTACGTTAAGCTTTTAATTGCTTAGTTTACTTACATACTAAATACAGATATCTTTCAATGATTTACAGCATCATGCATCCAGTTCTGTAAAAATTGTTTGGAGATATTAATCTCATCACATGCCAAATATGGCATGTAGATTCACATCAGTCCTTTGAAGGACTACAAAAGTCCTGTTCATTAGTCTAAAAAGCGGTTGCTTATCAGTCATATTACTAAGTTTACACAACTTGCACAACTACAGAAATCAGAGCCAATATTTTTTAGGCTTTCAGAAGATTGTTTTAACCAAGAGGTATTTATCAGTTCAGCTTCAATTCATGGAATTAGGCTCAGATGCCCAACACAGTCACTTTTCAGTGGGACAAACTGAATTTTCTTTTAAGGATAGACAGATCTGGTAGACTGAGACTTAGCAGATTTTTCCCTTCTTTTCTGGCAGACATGGCTGCTATTCTTCCCAGCTCTCAAGCAGGGTGGCAGAGCATGTATTCCCAGTAGGCAGATACACACTCTGTGTGGGTTTTGAATATCTCCGAGGATGAAGACACCACAACATCTCTGAGCAACCTGTTCCATTGCTTGACCACCTGCACAGTAAAAAAAAGATTTTTCTTATGTTTAAACAAAGATTCTGTATTTCATTTTGTGCCCATTTTCTCTTGTCTTTTATTTAGTCTCCACTGAGAAAAGTCTGCTATATCTTCTTTACTCAAAGTATTTACACACATTGGTAAGATCCCCCTCAGACTTCTCTGTTCCAGACTTACAGCCCAACTCTCTCAGGCTCCCATGGCATGTCGGAGGTTCCTGTCCCTTCATTGTTTTCATGGTCCAGAAGGGTAAAAGTGAGAAAACTCATGGGTTGAGATAAAGACAGTTTAATAAGTAAAGCAAAAGCCATGCACGCAAGCAAAGCAAAACAAGGAATTCATTCACTACTTCCCACCGGCAGGCAGGTGTTCAGCCATCTCCAGGAAAGCAGGGCTCCATCACGCAGAACGGTTACTTGGGAAGACAAACGCCATCATTCTGAATGCCTGACTGTTCCTTCTTCTTCCTCCAGCTCTATATGCTGAGCATGACGTCATATGGTATGGAATATCCCTTTGGTCAGTTGGGGTCAGCTGTCCCAGCTGTGTCCCCTCCCAACTCCTTGTGCCCCCCCAGCCTCCTCGCTGGTGGGGTGGGGTGAGAAGCAGAAGAGGCCTTGACTCTGTGTAAGCACTGCTCAGCAGTAACGAAACACCCCTGTGTTATCAACACTGTTTTCAGCACAAATCCAAAACATAGTCTCACATTAGCTACTATGAAAAAAATTAACTGTATCCCAGCCAAAACCAGCACACAGATGCAGGACTTGGCATTTCCCCTTTATCAAACTCCACAAAATTTCTGTTGGCATTAAGGGGTAATATTACACTAAAAAGATGAACAGAAACTCAACGAGTGTCCTTCAGCAACAGCTGCATTCATAATCCGTCCTCTCTGCCTGAGATGAGCTGCAACTTGCCTGGATGTTTGATCATTCACAGCCCATGGGTGGTGTCAACAGATTTGCATAAGGTGGTTGTGCTGGGAAGGCTCTTAGGCAGTCCGGATGTTGGGTCTTTGTGGGGTCCACTCATTACAGTAATTTTAGAGAAATGAATTTAATATTGTTGTCTTTATGACTGTTTTCTGTAAAACTTGTTTTAGGACTAAAGTATAGCTCATTCCTAATTCTGATGGATAAAACTGGCTGATTTAAAAAGAAAATATGAAAATGAATGAGCCTTTAAAAAAAATCCCACATATTTTCAGTTTTGTTCTCAAGTTTACACATCAGCTATTCCATTTTTAAAAAGTGTACCAGATTAACTGCTAATGAATTAAAATGAGAATCACTTTTATTTTCCTCCAAGTTCTCCTCCAAACTACTGAGTTGTGTTTAATAAAATTCTAAAAGTTATTGTAATGTCTATGAATAATATCTAAATAATACCCGTGTCATCAGCTATGAAGAAGGATGAATAAGAGAATTAAAAATAAAAAAAGACCTTAGGTGTATGTATTAAAATTTGTCCTTCAGAGATTTTCAAGAGCAGATCTGTTACTAAGTAAGCTCTGCAATATTCAACAAGTGTTTCAGAATGAAGTATCTCCTATTTCCTTCTCCATGAAGGTGAGTGATTGCAGCAGGCACAAAAAGTAATGTTAATCAGAAATATATATCACAGAAACTTTAGCTATCTTCCCCCATCCCCCTGTATCTTGAATAAACCTGTTATTGCAGCTTGAAATTTCAAGTGACAGTTAATTTAAGTGTAGCTTCACTTTACGGTTTCCAAAAATTCCAAACTACTCTTTAGATTTATTTGCTAACTCATGTAGCAGAACATTGTGCAAGACTATCTGTAAACCTAGGATGAAAAAGAAAATATGGTTTTAATTGAGTGATTTTAATTCTTTGTCCATTTTGTTTTGTTCTTTCAGGGAGTGAAAATAGCCCTGATATTCTATCAGAGCAACTGATGACTCTACTTACAAAATTCTTAAAATGTTAAAATTTTGGTGCAGCATAATCTAAATGTTGTCTTGTGAAGACAGGGAAAAATTTGTGCTCTTGTCTCACACAGGCAGGGGTAAAAGAGAAGAAAACACTCTAACATACCTAAACCCTAAAAATTTCACAAAACATAACTCACCTTACTCTGCAATGGTTTAAACCATAACAGAATTGAACAAACCTGTCTCAGACACTGGGGTAACCATTCAGCATAGGCATTTACACCTACTGAAAATAATCCCTATTTACAAATCCATTGAAGCCTCCATACCCATTCTGTGAGTTGATGAGGTCATGAGAATTTGGTGAAACTACTGCTTTATCCCCTTTCAGGAAGGAGCATGCTGCTCTTTATAAACTAAGGGTGGGGAACAGAACTGCAACAAGGAGAGTAAGGTCCTGAGCAAACTGTGATGTATATAATGTCAGCACCGTTAGCTTTACCTGACATCTCTTATTCAGTGCACATGTTGTTGATTGACAGAGACCCAACATGTTGATTCATGCTATTTAATTGCTAAGTCAATGCCTAAAAAGGTTACTGCCATCCATGATTTGATTGTTGATGAGGTTCCTGACTTTGCATACATTACCAAGGTCTGGCTGGATGACTCTGTAAAACCATTATTGGTCCAGATGTCTTCTTTTGAATCTTGGCTCATCAAAATTTGAGAAATGGCTAAAGCAGTGATACTACAAGGCTTTTCATAGAGCAGACAAAGCAATAACAGAGGGTAAAACTCAGCAAAGCTCAGACTTGAGGTAAGATGTGTCCTTTTAATTATAAAGAAAATTTATCCTAGGGGCAGACTGCAGAGCAGTAACTAGCAGACTAACTCAACAATACCATTGACAGTCCCAACAAAAGGCATTCGCAAAGCTGCCTTTTTTGTGTAGACAATGCAGCACAAACTAAAACAATAGCAATTAATGAACACAACTGCAGCACTGGAATCAGAAAAAAAAAAAAAAAGTTGCTTAGAATGAGATGCAATGTTATGTGTTTTTTTTAAATATAAGTAGTGATCCTAGGAAAAACACTCCTCTTCCCTTCTAGAAGCCTAGAAGGAACGGATATATAAGGCTTAAATTCAGCAATCCACTTTTTCTCTGCAAAATAACTGAGATCAGGACTAACATAATAGCTGTACACTACACCTTGATTTACCAAATTCAGGTGAGTGAATGTAAAGTTAAGAACCTAGATACTTGGTTTGACCTGGGAATTAATAATTTTAGAAAGTGTTAGTTTGATTCCATTTGTATTTAAGGGTCAGATCAAATGAAGGATTTAGGACAAATCTTCTTCATATAATGCTGGTTCATAGAGAGATATCAGAGCCAGTGCTAAACAAGCTATCTCAGGTATCAGAAGATACATATTCCTCTTAGGTCAAGGTCCCATCTGGGGTATATTACACTGCCTCACCACAGGTGTTTGATTGGTAGTTCTGGACCTTGGTTATATTAATTTGCATAACTTTTGTTTAATTTGCTTAAATTTTGCTTAAGATACAGTCGTATGTAGAGTTAAGTGTTTTATTGAACAAGAGTAGATTTAAACATGTGCTTGTATCATGTTAATTCCCATGAAATATATTCATTGAAATGCTTATGAACAATTAACTTTTGTATTGAGTAAACAATATCCGATACCATGCAACATTTGTGTACCGCACTAGTATCACAGCATGTTTGGCGATGGTTGCCATAAGACTGTACGCTATACACTGGGAAATTGGAAGGACAATCAATATCAAGGAGTATTTATTGCTAAGTGTTGTTATTGTTGTTGTGGCATAACTTTTTTGCTATTTTTCTACCCTTTCTTGCTTGCAGCCTTTTGGTTTTTTAAGAAAATTCAAAAAGAAAACCAGAAAAGTTAAAGAATTGCCCATGAAGCAATGCTCTCCTGCACTTAACCTTTTGGTCCGAGTCACTTCTGGGCTTGTTGCTGTCCTTACCATCACCCTAGGTTTGACTGTGGTTACATAATTGTTCTAGCTTTTGAACTTCAAGGTCAACCTCAAGTCAGCTCAAACTTGTCAAGATTTACTTGCAATGAAACAGAAAGAGAATTTCAAAATCATGCAAGTAATATGTTGCCCTTTAGAGAGTGGTGGGCCGCAATTTTTTTGTTTTCTATTGTATTTAATACTCATACAAGATAAATTAGTTCTATGGACTAGGCAATCTGTTCAGAAACTATCAAAATATCCATGGTTACTGAAGATATTCAGCCTTCCTGTTACCTGAAAAGTATTGGCCAACTGGTATTTTTCAGTTAAATCCTTCAGGCACTAAACTGCCTAGAGACACCGCTGAGACTCCTGAGAATGCAGCCCCACTGCTTGTGTATAGAGGGAACAGCTGAGAGCAGAAAAGTTCAGATAAACGGAGAGCAGTAGAAGGAAAAAATCCCTAAATTGCATTGCTGAATATATTTTCATCTTCTTAAATTACAAATTCTATCCATTTGCTTCAAAATACATGCTTGGCAAATTGCATGCCATTTCATTCTGGAAATGGCATTCAACACATAAAACTTGAGTGTGCACATTCACCCAAATTCATGCAAGTAAATGTGAGGAAACTAATCTGCTCCAAAATGCTTTTATATGTGTGTATATATATATATATATTTAAAATAAAAGAATTCAGTGGAATATTTTGGATTTCATATGAATGGCTGAAAAAACTTCTATTCCATCCACAGAATGAACTATTTTGATACCATTGTTTGTGGTTTGTTTCATGGGAGGTGATCTACTGGTGTACCCTATTCTCATTTTCTAAAGTCCTCTAGTCTTCGTTGTAGGTTATCACACCCATGGTACACTCTCACAGTTTTTTGTTATTATAATTCATCATAGATCACCACATTCAGTTGGTGGACACACATAACAGGATATTGGAATCCAGAACTACCTGTCAGGAGGCACCTTCTAAGGAAACAAAAACAGCAGCATATGAAATAACAAAATGTTCTGGTGTTTTGATGGAAATCACAAATTTCACAATTTTATGTCAATTTAGCTTTCAACAAAAAAAAAGCAGACATTGATCACTAGGTACGCTTCTAATCAAAAGTTTTGCTTGACATAATCACATAATTTCTGTTATTTTCTACAAGTCCTGTGACAGCAATATTTATTTGTATGCCACAGGGTGTATATAGATGATAGTAACAATCAGTAACAATAATCATGTTTCTGATTTCATCAAGTTTCATACTTTTCAAAGGCTACTGTTACCAGCTAGTTGAAATTCTGCAGCTGTGGGTTTAGAATTCCCCCCATATATCCCATTAAATCTTACTATAAGTGGCCTTTGTATATGCATGTATATGCATGAATGTTATATTAAAATGAAAATGTTATTATCCATTTTTAAAACTGCTCATTAAAATTGGCCAAATTAACAGGCAAATGCAAGTGAGATATTAGTAGTGAACATATATTATCAGTAGGTCATAGTAAATAAACTTGTGCATTAACAATATACCCTCAAAATATTTCTGGCCTTCTCTTATCTTTGGCAGACTACACTTCATGTCTCACAACCAGGACATTTCTTTTCCCAAGGAGCTTCAATGCTTGTATGAAAGGTTCTGTCCTGACAGCAGCCTTCAGGCACTTCACAGACACTACCTGTGAGTTACAAAGATTTTGGGTAAAACAAGTATTATTTCCCTTATATGCATCTGCTGGAAAAAAAAACTTTGACTAGGATTGCCCAACATACTTGGAGGGTTCTTCTTGCAACCTGAAGGTAGATATAGCTGGAAATTAAAACTGAAATACTTACATATGTTTCTCCAAAACTATAAATATGTTCAGTGCTGCTGAATTTGAAGTTTTCTGGTCACTTTAGCCCAGCCTCCATGTTGTAGCATAATACTATCAGCACATTTGCAGAAAACAGATGTAAAAACATCACAGGAAGACTTGGAGAGACTGAGATGACACCTAGGGAGGTATCGCATCTTCAGTGAGATGGTTCTAACTGTAAAAGACAGTAAGTCACAAAATCCCCACTTTTCAGCTGAGATCCAGACCTCAGGATACTCTGTTGTCTAAATTCCTTTATTCTTTCTCTTTGTTTGTTTTGGGTTTCCTTTTCCTCTCTCAGTGTTCTCCTAAGTGCTTTGTCAATCCAGAGCGTTATTTTTTCTCTACACAGTTCAGTGATTTTTTTTTTATTCCCAATTCTGATATTCCTATGACATATCTTAACCCTTTCTCTGCTGTAAATACACATAAAACAGGTCAGAAAAACATAAGCAGAAAAAATTCACTTCATATTTATATCTCCATGTTCATGCCAGAAATGTTAGTGTGCTTGTCCAGTCTTATAAAGAGAAACCATGTCATGAGACTTGTCTAGCTTATTAGATTCAAATAATATTTCTCTAATTTCATTTTTTTATGATTAATCCATCAAGGGGGGGAAAAAACCCACAAATCAAAATTTGAGGTAATGATTTCTGTGGAAGATTATAATGAGAGATGCAGCTTAAAAATATCAGGCTGTTCAGGGACTGTTTATGTATGAAAGAGGCTAAATTTATCAAATACACTCTTTGCCATTATTTGTTCTAATTTAATTGGGATACATAGGAATTAGTTTCCAGAGCACAAGCTGAGTCTGAGTTATCTCTTGTGCAAATTAAGCTGTAGTACCTATTTGTGTGGCTGTACAAGTCCAGAATTGTATTAACTTTCACCTTGTCTATGCTCTCCATCAGCAGTTCAAGAAATGGGATATTTATCAAATTTAGAGACCATTTGACCTTCTTCAAGTTAATACAAAATCAGATTGACCTGTAGTTGCCAGCATCAAGAGCTAGTTCACTCATTAGATGACTTCTAGATAGGGATGGCCAAACAGTTTGACCCGAGATCACTGATGAGCTACATCCCATTAACCTCCAAAGAAAGAAGGAGAGACAAGAAAAAAAAAAGAGAAATAGGGGACAAAAGAAGCTGCAAGTAACAGCTGTGTTTGATAAAGAAAATAGTAGAAATATATTATAATGGTTATATACTTGATCTGCTCAGCTAAGAAAGTGGTCTGGGCATAAAGGGCTGCAAAAGCATTAGTATTTAGCTGTCCCAGCAACTTTAGGGCAGCCACCTCCTAGTGACCACATTTTTGTCTTTCCGCACCAGAAGTCAGCCTTGCTCTCCTCTGTGCATTAGACAAGTCTTGCCAAGAAAATAGAAAGAAAGAATCTGGGAGAGAATCTGTGTCAGTAATTTCACTAACTCAAAAATTGTAAGATGTTTCAGGAAAGCAGCTGATTTACATGAGGGATCTCAGGAATGTGAATTTTTTTTTTTTTTAATTTAAGATCCTTACACTTAGGATCCTAATATAACACATCAAATCTCACCTGATTGTACAGGAAGAGGACAAAAACTGGGCTGTTTGAGTCAAGTCTGGTTGCAGGGGAAGGGCTAGCCATTCATCCAGAATGCTCTTTTTGTTTTTTCTTTCTTTCTTTTTTTTCTTAATGTGCACGGTTAATCACAATGTCTTAGGATACTTTGTCACAGAGAAAGTAAGGTTGATATCAATCCTGAAATAATTTGTGTTAAACTTTTAAAGGATAATTCTAAAACCCTCACAAATATATGTCCAATAAATGAAATTATAAGGGGCTTTGTCTGTTACGTTGTGAATCAGGTGTGGGACCTGTTCCACCACCTTTGAACTTGGGCCAGAGACAGAATAAACTGGCCTTCCAGAAAGACTGGAGTCAATGTAGGAATCAGTTGTATTAGTATCTTTATTGACAGCAGTTAAAATACCACAAAAGAAGAAAGAGAAGTCTTTCTGAATCACCTAAGTTACTTTTCACCAGTTTTGACTGGTGACCTATACCTAGATATATCAGCATATCTGGTGTTACCCTCTACTCCAGGCTGCCATCAGGCTTGATGCAGGAATGGTTGTTCTGGTTGGGGGTATTTTCACTACCCCAGTGCTCTCTTCTGAAAGTTACCATTGTGAAACATCAGCACCACTACAAAATCAGACAATACAATCTAAATAGTATCCTTCGGTTCTGTGTTGTGAACTGTGGAGAACCACAGTTGAGGATGTTTGCTTCTGGCCATGTATTTGTCTCTGCCACTCTCTGCTGTCACAAGAGGAAGGGTCAATGGCAGGAGGGCAGCCAGTTTCTGCTCATGCAGGAGAACAGCTGAGGGTAGGAATACCTTGAACTAGCAGTGCTCAGTCCATCTCTCTCGGAAAGAATCAGACTTTTAGAAGGTATTTAGATGGTCACAAATGGGCTCAAGCCACATTGGCTTCACTGTAAATTAGATCTATTAGGAGCACATTAGGCTCGTGTGAAAATGGTAGAATTCACCTTTCTGAAAAAATTCCAGATTTTAAGTTTGAACACAGAAATTTTTTTATTTTTCATTAAAGAAAGGCAAGAACCTCCAAATGAAAATCAGTCTAATGAAGAGATGGGCTTGTAATATTCTATTTTAGCTTACTGATGGGAGTTTTGGGTTAAAAACATTACTTTTTTGGTTAGTTTTGTTAAGCCACTACTTTTGCACAACAAAAACTTTGTCAAAATAATGCGAAACAGGTCTATTTTATTTCCACTTTATATATTCCTGTTATATGTCTGTCTGCATACCTTGAAAGCTAAGTTGACAGTAAATTTGGCTAAATGCATTTTGTGTCAAACAGTGCTGCCAATGTCTGTGTGAGAGTGCTTTGAAGAGAATACTTAGGCGAAAAGAGAGAACAACCCCTCTCTACCTCTCAGTGTGCAAAATGAATCTTTGAAGAATCCAGCAGGTCTCTAAATTAAACTTTTCTATTTTCTAGGTGGTGTGCTATTCTATTTTTAAATCTGTGTAATCATTATTACCCATGAATTATAGTTTATATCATATTCATACCAAAAATGAATCAATAATGTGCAATAGATCTTTTTACCAGTTATGCAGTCAAACATTATAAAGATACACTCATGTTTCAAAAGAGAAAACAATTTAATCAACTTAATTTAAATTCAAAATTAAGATAGAGATACTAATCTATGTTCATTGGTTCATATCATTATAGATCCTGTCAAATAAATAGGAAAATACATCCTTGCTCCTGAGAACTTATAATGTAATTTAAGGAATTTTCAATTTGGGAGCATATCACATTTCTTCATAGCTATTTCTGAGGATCGAGCTTAATTCTGCCTTTTGAATCTATAGAATGCTCCCAAATTCTTCATTATTTTGCAAATATGCCAAAACCCGAATTCTCCATTCAATTTTTATTTTCTATGTGCAGCCCAATGACAAAGAACACCCAGTCATGTTTTATATGAATTTAAAAAGCCACTTGTTTTCCTTGGCTGAATGCAGGACAAAATTAGACTTTCTTCATATCTCTGGCACCTGGTTGAAGAATGGTCATAAGGCCCTGTGCCCACATGGGAAAAAGGCCAGGCTCCGGAAGAATCTGCTATTCCTGTACCACTCCACAAATAATGGCACTCTGGTCCTCTGTGAAAAACATATCATCATCCCACTGGACAGATTCCTTTCTCAAGTTCTGTTTCAGGATCTTTATCTATAGACCCAGTAATTTAAGGAAAATAAGCAGTAGTCTGCAGGGCTGAGTCACAGGCTAGAGCCTTCCCAGATGATGCCCCATTGGAAGCCTTTGGTGGTTCATGTCCATTCTGCACAGCATCACTTCCTCTCTCCAAAGCTCAGACTCTCCATCAGACAAAGAGAAATAATAATACTTTCTTCCCTTTGAAACATAGTTTCAGAAATGCAAGCTACAGGCTGACTTCATTTTTCTGCATAGGTAAAAGCCCAGTTTGCCATTGTGCTATTGCAGAGGGGCTAATATTTCCCTTTAGCTTTAATTTATTTGGACCTGAAAGCTTGGCGTTGCATTTCTTGACTGAATTAAGAAAGAATGCCTGTAACAAAAAGGTAATGTATTAAAACAAATGTTCTTGTTCCCATATTGCTCACTTTATCACTAAACTATTACAGCGTATTCATTCAATTACAGATTAAGACAATACTCTCAGATTATAATATTAATAATAACAGTATTTATTATTTATGTTTATATTAGACGAGCTTTTATTTTAAATATATATATGTATATATTTAATGAGTAGTTGTTTTACACCTCAGCAGTAATTCTACTATATACTGGTTTAGGAGATAAAACCTGTCCAAACTTCTGTAAAGATCAGAGTGTCTTATCTTAAGTTGGATTACTACTCCTGCAGACTGAGACCAGATAAACAAAGCCCTTATATAACTTCAGGGCTGTTGTGATCAATTTGCCTGGTGCACGACTCTGGGGACCATGCTGTTTTACTATCTTGATTGCAATGATAAATCCATCATTATGTTCGGTGCGGTGGAAACAGCTCAAAGCCTTGCCATTTGTGGCAAATCTTTTCTATGGCAGGCTCATAGTAAATCAGTCCAACCTGAGCTGACAATGATTGATTCTGAACAAAATGTCACAAACAATCAAATCCTCTATTTTCTTCTTCTTTTAAAACTGAATAGATTTAACCCCTAAATCTGACTAAATTCCAAATAAGACAAACTAGGGAGCGGTTGGTTTATTTGTGGTTTTTTTTTNAGAAATAATAATACTTTCTTCCCTTTGAAACATAGTTTCAGAAATGCAAGCTACAGGCTGACTTCATTTTTCTGCATAGGTAAAAGCCCAGTTTGCCATTGTGCTATTGCAGAGGGGCTAATATTTCCCTTTAGCTTTAATTTATTTGGACCTGAAAGCTTGGCGTTGCATTTCTTGACTGAATTAAGAAAGAATGCCTGTAACAAAAAGGTAATGTATTAAAACAAATGTTCTTGTTCCCATATTGCTCACTTTATCACTAAACTATTACAGCGTATTCATTCAATTACAGATTAAGACAATACTCTCAGATTATAATATTAATAATAACAGTATTTATTATTTATGTTTATATTAGACTAGCTTTTATTTTAAATATATATATGTATATATTTAATGAGTAGTTGTTTTACACCTCAGCAGTAATTCTACTATATACTGGTTTAGGAGATAAAACCTGTCCAAACTTCTGTAAAGATCAGAGTGTCTTATCTTAAGTTGGATTACTACTCCTGCAGACTGAGACCAGATAAACAAAGCCCTTATATAACTTCAGGGCTGTTGTGATCAATTTGCCTGGTGCACGACTCTGGGGACCATGCTGTTTTACTATCTTGATTGCAATGATAAATCCATCATTATGTTCGGTGCGGTGGAAACAGCTCAAAGCCTTGCCATTTGTGGCAAATCTTTTCTATGGCAGGCTCATAGTAAATCAGTCCAACCTGAGCTGACAATGATTGATTCTGAACAAAATGTCACAAACAATCAAATCCTCTATTTTCTTCTTCTTTTAAAACTGAATAGATTTAACCCCTAAATCTGACTAAATTCCAAATAAGACAAACTAGGGAGCGGTTGGTTTATTTGTGGTTTTTTTTTTCTCTGATTGATAATTATGAAAAAAAGAGGAGATTTAATTTACATTTTAGAAGTCTAAAGTGTATGGCAAACAATGTGTTTGTTATTTACAGTCATTAATCATTACTATCGTTGAGAATCAGAGAAACACATATTTTAATCCACATCAGAGTGCATGTGTGGGAAGGAGACAGGAAGATTTATCAGCGCTCTGAGGCAGGTATTGTTTCTTTCCTCCTGCTTGCTTAAAGCCCTCCCATAATGGAGCTATGGTAATGATTGGAGTGTCTGAAAAATTTCATAACACAGATGGCATCAATATTGTAACATGGCATTAGAATCATCCAATCAGCCTAGTGATTTATCTTGGCTTGTTTTTTGTAGGCTCGCAAAAGCTGTTGGAAAAGACCCTGAACCTTTACTGGTGTTACGGGGAACCTAAAGTTCTCCCAGAAGTCTGTGTTGGTCAAAATCTAACATTTGATTGAACATGGTTGAAACAAATCCTATATTCCATTGACAGAAAATGTACAGAAAAGAAGAGAAAACTGTTCTGGCCCCAAAGTTAAACATTCCAAAGGTGGGAATTAATTTTATCAGTTAAGATGTGGGTTTTGAGGGTATAATTAGAAAACAATATACTTTCATTATATCCCTTAAAGCAGCCAAGTTTGTCTGGAATAGATGCAGAACTTAAAAAAGACATGAGCAGATCTTTCTGCTTCACAATTTATGAGGAAAAAAAGTGGTGTTAAAGAAAAATAGCTTTTGCTTTTGTGCATACTGAATAGAAAATGAAAATGATATAGTCACTGAAATGATTACCTCATTTATTTGTTTATCTAGAATATTGGATGAAAGAAAGTAAAGGAATTGAAATTAAATGAATTATAAGCATCTTTCAAATCTGTTCTTTTTCTAATATACAGAGATCAGACACTTTGGAGAGGCAATCAGCTTCGACATGAGGTAGAGTAAACAGAAGCATCTTCCAGCTGAGACAAAAGGCTTTGCAGAGCTCATGTGTTTGTGAGGAGATGTGAAAAGAATAGCTTAAATTGACTATCACATATTTTTATACTGTTTTGGAGAGAATCTTTGAAATTTAGTACGTGAATATGCTTGTGAAACTGAAACACAAGCAGAACTTGCTATAGATGGGGTATTATTCTTTGCACAGCCCTAGCAATGCAACTATCTCTGATCTGAATTAAAATCATTATTCCCATACATAGTTTTTAATCAGAATTGCTAGGGGAAAGGCAGTTCTGCTTCACAGAGGATTTAATTATGTCATCAGGTTTTAATATTCAAAACTTAGTTTAGTTTTGATTCAGAACAAATCCCAAAAATTCTCAGTGACAGGAATAGTCCAAGGGTTCTTAATACAAAGACAATCCACTCTGAGAGACTGAACCTGGGCTGCAGTTTCTGAAAGCTCTGGGATTTTTGGATTAGAGGCAATCTCCCTGCTTGGCTGCCTCAGTGACACGAAGCTTCATAGTCTGGTCTCTTCAGTAAAACCAACCAATAGCCACGTATATGAGTTTTCAAGAAACCGGGATGTTTAGAAGATGCCTGTCAGGCAAGATTCTTCTGCTTGATTTCTAAAATAACTGGTATTAAATTGAACTCTCTGTGGACTTTTTCATGTCATTCCCAAGTAAAATTTTTTTTTTGCCAGAGGTTTTCCAATCAGCATTAATCACCCCATTATGGCTATGCCTACGTTATCAATGCAGCACAAACAAGCATGGGTTTGTCAAGTGAGGCAGCTGGTGCTGAGGACCTACATCCACACCGTACAGGGGGGATCAGGGAGTTTTATTTGGACTGGCTGTAGTCTGCCTGTGGACTGTATTCTCCTTAGTCTGAAGCCCATTACTGTTTCATTTAATACAAAAGGAGTCTCATTTCTGATTTCTTTCATGAGAACCAAAGGTAAATATTCCATCTACAAAAGATTGGATCACAGCTTGCAGTTTCACTGCCTGGGGATATCCTCCATGAGACAGGCATGGCTGGTGTTCAATACTGTGCCCAATACCAACTTTCATAATGATGCATAATACTTTAACAGGTGACAGTGAAGGTTTTGCCTTCATCAGGAAGTTACTGTGAAGCAAATTCAAGTCTAAGTTATATGATACCGTTATTCTAGCATGGATCCCCTTACTGAGTCAATTAGTAGACATTAACTAATCCAAGCTTTTTCACCTTAAATTCCAGCTACAGTGAATAAATCAGAAGCATCCGTTGTGGGGAATTAAGTGGAACTTTGCATGGATAAACTTGAATATAAGGATTTTTTTAATGTGAGGGGCAGTCAGGAAAAGACGTTAGGTATATAAAATGAAGTGACTCTTAAAGCTGATTTTGAGTTGTTCATACAAGATCTTAATATAGTTTGAAATCAAACTTCTAGTTAGTTCAGATGAGCTTTTCTACATGCTCCTGTGTAAGCAGGCTTTTTGTAGATAATTTGAGCAGGTCACTATGCTTCATGTTTAAAAAAAAAATCACAAAGCAAACTAACCTGTTATTGATCAGAACTAAGTACAACCTCTTGCCAGAGGAGGCTAAGAGGTCAGCAGAATTAAAACAGAAATTATAAATATGCACAGATAACAGAAGTAGCAGTGTAATAGCAAATATCAAATCAGTTGATGAACAACAAAGTCAGCAAAAACAGCACACCACTTTCTGAACTCACAAAGCTGCTTGTAAGATCAAGCTTCAGACAAACTCACCCCATCAATGTTTAAGTAGCATCTTTCTGGAAGGCTTTTCACAGTTTCTTCTGAAATACCTGGTGCCAGTCTCTGCTGATTATGCTACAGGAAAGTAGATGAGCAATGAGTCCACACTTTATACCGGTAAGAAGCGCACATATATTCATGAACTTATTTTGCATTTCTCTTCAAATATCAACATAATCTTAACATTAAAAAAAAAAAAAATCTTTAGTTTATATTTCTAGGAATCTTCTTTTTTTTTTTTTCTGACCAGCACTGAGATCATTAATAACCCCCTAAAAGTTTACCTATATTAGCAAAATAAATAGAGTGAGCGCTAAGGCCCATGCAACAGTACCTGACTGTTGACTCTGCT
>VZTQ01001022.1:163107-212493 GCA_013400755.1 Pelecanoides urinatrix
TTCAGATAGTTGTAGAGCGCGATGAGGTCTCCCCTCAGCCTCCTCTTCTCCAGACTAAACAATCCCAGCTCCCTCAGCCGCTCCTCATAAGGCTTGTTCTCCAGGCCCTTCACCAGCTTCGTTGCCCTTCTCTGGACACGCTCCAGCACCTCAATGTCCTTCCTGTAGTGAGAGGCTGAAAAGTGAACACAGTTCTTTGTTCCTGTGCGGTCTGTTATTTAGCAGGGTGGATTCACTCAGCATGGTTCCTATGACTGAAATACGCATACGTGTTTTCAAGATTAGGAAAGTAGTGATTTATTATCTTTTCACATGCAATTGCCTGTAGGATGAACAAGAACAGCTGTTCAGTACTGTAGAGCAGCAATACACAGTAGTTTGCTGCAGGGTAGGAAAAGAAGGAATTCCATAATTTGATTTGGTAGGGGAGCTTCTATCGGCAGAACACAAGTGGCCAAATGCAGGCTTATTCAGGAAAACTTTGTCTTACTGTGAAAAGTGTTATTGCTTTTTAATTACTACCACTGATAGCCAAGTCCTTAATATTACATCTGTGATGAAAGGCAGCATCCTCCAGAATCTTGTTGAGGCATTGTCTGTGTGCTGGCATGGATGATGCAAGACCATCCCAGAATAACAGCACCCTCTTCTGATCNACCAGCACTGAGATCATTAATAACCCCCTAAAAGTTTACCTATATTAGCAAAATAAATAGAGTGAGCGCTAAGGCCCATGCAACAGTACCTGACTGTTGACTCTGCTAAATTGTTAGCCCACCCTGGCCCAATTTTGGACAGGATGAACAAGCAGACTCCCATTCAACGTTGGGGCAAGATGTGGGTTTGGCACAGATAGGACTAATCCAGCAGTGTTTGTCAGGATATTTTATTGTGCAGTTCAAGTTGTGCTGTGTCACTAGGCTTCAGAGCAAGAAAATATTGCCTTGCACATTTTACTAATTTAATCCACTGAATCCCTGTTTTTCTTTAGCAAATCTCAGGCTTTTTTAATTTTCTCAAATATATTACCCCCAGAATTGAAAAATCCATTGCTGGCATAGCTCTGTATATATGAATAGTCCCTCTGTTGACACACATTGGCTTCAGCAGCTACATCTGTACTACTAAAACATAAAAATGCCTAGGCTCAGGGACTATCCCACAGTTATCCATATGGTCAAATTGTAAGTACTGTTGTAAGGGGACTCTAACATAGTCTTGGCTACTTAAAACTCCTGAAAAATTTTTGGATGTGGATAAGTGAGTTTAGCCTTATGGATGTGAGTTATAGAATCATAGAATCANCTGTAGGATGAACAAGAACAGCTGTTCAGTACTTTAGAGCAGCAATACACAGTAGTTTGCTGCAGGGTAGGAAAAGAAGGAATTCCATAATTTGATTTGGTAGGGGAGCTTCTATCGGCAGAACACAAGTGGCCAAATGCAGGCTTATTCAGGAAAACTTTGTCTTACTGTGAAAAGTGTTATTGCTTTTTAATTACTACCACTGATAGCCAAGTCCTTAATATTACATCTGTGATGAAAGGCAGCATCCTCCAGAATCTTGTTGAGGCATTGTCTGTGTGCTGGCATGGATGATGCAAGACCATCCCAGAATAACAGCACCCTCTTCTGATCAGTTGTGGGGTTCTTGGTTTTTCCACTATCCATCACTGTCAGCTCCCATTACTGCAGTTTCTCAGATTCATCAGGCTCCCAGCGCAGAATGCTATAGGAAATGAAACCATTCCCATAAATATGGATTCCTTTCTTTTTACTGAATAAAGTGAAAAACAAGATGCAAGTTCACATGCAAGCAGGATTCATATTCATGGAAGTGCAGAAAATAAAGAATGGAAATGATTCCTGAGTCATCTTGTGTATTCCCTTGAACATGTAAATATTTTCCTTTACTCCTTACTGCCTCAAAGTTCTTTGTATTCAGCTTCACTTCAGCTGAACAGACCACGTCTGTTGGTTGGCTGTGTTCCTACAAAAATATTATCAGTTGGCAACACTTGCATTGCAGAGGACACCATTCAGGGGAATGTGTTATATTCAAAATCAGTTGCAGGCATAGGTAGACCTAGAATATATTGCATTTTAGGTGAGGCTTCCAATCAGTGCTACCACATTTGCAACATCAAGCATTCAACAGTCAGTACATGTGAAAATTAAAGTTCCATGCATAAATCTGTCCTCTCTTAAAAGTTCTTCAGGTCTCTGAATTGCCTACAAGCAATTGCATGTGAAAAGATAATAAATCACTGCCTGCCTTTTGTGCCTTAGGAAAAATAAGATGATCAAACCTGAAGGTTTGAAATTTGCACTTGAGGTTATATATGCACGAGCAGTCTCATTGCATAGACAACACAGTAAAGTGCTCAAGACTTGTTATGTTAAGACTTGGCGGATCTTTTGACAGAACAGCATTCCTTCATCCTGGCTGCTCCACATTAGAGATCGCTTTCCAGATTGTGCAACTTTTAGATGAGGTATAATAAGAAGTGAGAAAGGCACAGATTTAAGAGAAGCAGCTTAACGAAAAAAAGTAAAACTTGAACTTATGCTCTTGTCATGATCAGCCCAATCTCCCTTCCGTATGAACCCAGAGTATTGTTCAAATGAGGAAAGAGCAGCTGGAAGGGAACCAGTTTTGCATGATCCCATCTGGAACTTCATCTCTGTGGCATACTTAAACGAGATGCTAGGTTGGTACATGGGCAGGACTGATAGGATGCTGACGGATTTTAGCAGACAGCCTCCAGCAAGCTCTAGTGACGAAAGCACAGATGGGGAATAGTGATTTTTGGCAGCTTACAATTCAGCCAAACCTGAATGGATTGAAGACATGAGGAGAGTAAAAGGCATCTTCCTGACCCCAGGACTGTGCTCACGCCAAATACCAAGTTCCTTTTGCCAAACATAGAAGTATTCAACTATTTGAAAACAACAAATACAAATAATTGTATTTCTTTTTAAAGTTAAAAAACATTAGCCAGATTTTTATGCATATTAAAATTAAAGATAGATACCACTTTCCAAACAAAAAGTATGTGAAACCTTACTATTCCAGTCAAGTACCATATATTCCCATAAGCAGCTTGATTCCATCTCAGGATTTTGATGCCTTCCCAGAAATAACAAACAATTCAAATGCTAGACCTCATATGGAGGAACCAATCTATCCTCACAATAGCTTGCAATGAGTCTTTATGAATCTCCTTTCACAATGCAAGGGCAGTGATTGCCAATGAAAAAACTCATGTAAAAATGCAAGCCTAAACGGCCAGAGAGAACAAGTATAGCTGCACATGCTGCTGAAATGAGTATCCAATGATTTTTTAAGACAGTCTTCTATGTGAATACCAATGAAGCAAGTAAAAAGATGTTCCAGACAGGCAAATTTTTCCTTATTAATATTTTTTTAGAATCATATGAGAAACTAGAGGTTATAAGTGAGCCTGCCCCTACCCTAAAAAGCTTAATACCCAAAGAGACAGGAGGATAAAAGGAGGTATTATTAACTCTGTATTACAGAAGTGAAAAATGCCTGATTCTAAGAGATCCCGACAGCTACAGCTCTGGTTTAAATAAACATAACTTTCTAGATATTCAGCACTTCCAGACCCGTTCTTAAGTGATTTTTTCTTTTTCTGAAATCTGAAGTCAAATACTTGAAACCAGTTTCCTGAATCCCTTATAAATACTTAATCATGACACCATCCATTTACACTTTAACATTTTGCTTTTGGGGTTCTTGAGATAACAGAAATCACTTTAAAAACAAAATGCAGAAAGCAAAACCCATTTGTATAATTACAACTCTGATCTCCCCTCCTTCTCGCAGACATAATCCCCCTTAGAAAACTCTCACTTAATGGGCCATTCCAGTAAACCCTTATAGTGCAAAGATTGCTGTGTTTAATAGAAGTCCATAAGTGTTGAAATAGAAAAACTTGCAGCAAGATTCCCTGAAAGCTGTGCAAACTAACATGCTTAATGGATTTTTAATGGTCCCTTTACAGACTTATGTAAGGGCAATAGAGGCAGTGGTGGTGGGAGGTTATGCTTGTGCATAATATTAAAAATATTTTGAATGTTCCACAGCAGTATCAATACCCAGTAGGACTATATTCTCATGGAAAGTTACATTAAGGAGTTTCTAACTGAATACAGCAGGTATTACATGCCTTTACCATGAGTGCAACTAATGTAATACTCCTGGGGACAACATAGCACTCCTGTTGCATTAAGTACGCCCATATGATTAGTAGATTATAACATAAAACAATTGCGGGCATGACATCTATGTCTAACATGATAAAAATTCCAAATCACATATTTGTATGCAAATATAATGTTGAAAGCTGTTGTGAGGTTAGCAAGAAACTATAGAATGAAAAGTTCTGAGTTCAGAAAATTACCAATCACTCTAAAGAACAAGAAACTAAAAAATAGAATTGACATCAGCTGGAGTTTGCAGTGCTATCTTTAACAGAAAAAGACTGGAAGAGAATTATGGGGGATACATAACAGTTTAAGAGACTGGGGAAGACATGGAAAATTTCATGCATATATGACTTCAATCTATCCTCATGTTTTCAACCTCTTTTTTGTTGCTAAAACAATGGGCTAAATTTTATTCTTGCAAAAATTATGTTAATTTAGTATGGAATTATTTACTTGACTTCACTAGGTACATAGATGTAACTGATGGACAAACATGGTTCCTTTGTGATGATAAGGCCATTTAGGTTTAGGCACATTATCGCATTGGCAGGCAAATAGAATAGAACCTTTCCTGTTTTGCAGCTCTAATTTTGTGATTGTTCTAAGCAAAAGCCCTTAATCTGAACACCCACAGAATACTTGAAAAGAGATTATATCTTCTCTTCTGTTGCAGTATATTTTTAAAGACCTGAAGTTTTGAAGCAATATTATCTTTAGTTTTCAAGGAAAAAAAATATAATTTGCAGCACAGCTTTACTTCTCCCCTGCAAATGAACAATCACAAATTCAATACTAATTTTTGAGAGTGTTCAGATAAGCAGAACTTAACAAGTTAAAAAAAAAATCATTATTTGATTTTGGACACTCTCTTTTGTACTCTAGATTCCCCATAATCAAAGCTAGCATAAGTCTACTTTCATTTTCTCAAAAGATGCCTCCTATTACCTGGAAAAAATTTTCTACTTTGACTTATATTTTAATTTGCATAAAATATGTTCTGTTAACTCTGTCTACATACCCATTTGTAGGTTAAGTTTGCATGCTGGATATGCTTCCTAAGGAGAAGGGTCTTGGAGAGTGTGTTGCTCCATAGACTTGAATGTGTTGCCCTGTAGTGTTGAAGACGATGAAAAGTGGCTTGCTGCTTTCAATGCCTCAATTCAGTCTGATTGACCATATACAATGTAAGCCTCTGCAAAATGGTGTAGCCAAATCCATCTGTCTGCTGAGACAAAAATCCTTAACAGTGGAATTTCACACAGTTTACAGAGGGCTGCAACTTAGTCTGCTGAACCTCGGGAAGGGAAACAATCACCAGGCCCTTTTTTCCAGCGTAGTAAGTGCTTTTCATCGACTCTAATATTATCCTCCTAAACTTACAGACATAACGAAGTCAAAGTTCCCTTCTTTATTCAAGTATATTGGGTTTTTTATTATTATTATTACTCCTCCTTCCTCCCACTTCAAGTGTCCTAACTATAGGTACTCAAGTTACCTCATATCATAGTAACAAGTATAAGCTAAAATCCTGTGCTTTCAGAGTGTTAAGAACAACCAGATTTTATTCTTACTGTCATAGCTCTGGACGTCTGTGAGAGAAGACAGACATCTGTGTAATTATACTTTTTGTTCTCTTGAACAAAATTGCATACTCTATTTTTGAACATGTTTACATAGTCATGCTACCAAGTTGTCTTAGTTATGTGAGGCACACATTTCTTTTCAGAAGAAATCCTGCCAGTCTAGGAGGTCTCAAAGTACAATTGACTGACTGAGTCATCTACAATATAAGTTCCTCTGTCTAAACATATCACTCTCAACTTCCATCAGCTCAGAGCTAGTCAATCCATCGAATTTGGAACACATCTCCTCTTAAAACAGGCAATGATTTTTGACCAGATGAATCACAACTTAAACTCCATAGACTGTATTGACTAGATCTGCACTGACTATACGGGGAGTCTAAACAAATAGTTCAAATGAAGACATCTACACAATGCAGTGGGTGTTTCCTGCTCCCTCTCCTCCCTCCGCCTCGTGTTCTTTCATTGTGTGGTGGTGAATTCAAGTTGTTAAGGTCTCAGTCTTACTTGCCATCCATCTGCAGATATTAAAAAACATAGAGCATCCATTTTGGATCAGACCAAAGGTCCACCTAGCCCAGAACTTTGTCTTCAGTAGTGATCAGAACTGGATGTCTGAGAAAAAATACAAGACTAGAGAGCAAGTGCATGTGATGTCTCTACAGTATTCTCCCAGGGATCAGTAATTTTCAGCTCAAAGACTTTCTAAACCAGAGGCGATTTCTTCATATTGGAGAATCCTGAGGAATTCCTTTTCTATGAATTTGTCCAACTGTGCTTTGAATGTATGCAAACTTTTAGCATCCTGCAATAGGAATTTCCGCTACCTCTCTGCATTCACTTGAAGACCGCCTTGAACCTGCCATTTGCTATCTTCTTTTAATGTCCAACTCTCTCCAGGTTTTGCCCTGGAATAGACAGTGAGTAACTGATCTTCTCTGTGCTGTTTCTAACCTTACTGACCTCAGTCCCAAATCTCTCTCAGTCTCCTCAACTATCTCTTTTTCCAGGCTGAAGACCAAACTTACTTATCTTCCAGCTTGTTTACTTAGCAGTTCGATGTTTTTTAAGAGCTTTGTTACCATTCTATGAACTTTATAGAGTCTTGCTGTATAATTCTGGGGAGGACAAACCAGACCACAAGCCAGATCTATATAGCGACATGCCATTATCTAGTGTCAGTATACATTATAATATTACTGACATTGATAATTGACATTATACAGTAGCTCATATGTCATCATGTAATCTCTGTTTTGTTCTCTATTCTATTATTAATAATTCCTACTATACCAACCGCGTTTTGATCATTAAGGAGAGCAGAGGTGATATTTTCAAAGGAAAACCTGTTAAAATACCAAGATCTCATTCCTGAGTGGTAATGATCAGCTCAGAGTCCCTCATTCCACATGTAAAGATTAAATTATTTTTCCCATGTGCATGACTTTAAATTTATATTTACTGAATCGTGTCTGCCATATTAATGCTGAGATACTAAGTCGTGTAACATCTTTGTACCTTTTTTTTTTTCATTTTGATCTCAGGCACATTATTTGCATCCCTCAAGGATTTACAGTCTTGGTTGTTTTACACCAGAACAGCACCTCAGTCATTGCAGAGACCTCAGAGCCATTAGTCATCTTTTCTTCAAAACTTCTCTATACAGCCACACCATCCCATCAAAAACACATTTCCTCTTCCTGTGAAACACTTCAGGTTCTTAATACAGTCCAAACTGCAGTGTGAAGAAGCTGTAATCAAGCCTATGCCATGAGCTGAAGAGAAAGTTTCAGGGCAGGCTTAAATACATCAAGCCCCATAAACAATGCTTGAGTTCAAAACCAGTATACCCCATCTCTTGGAAGAGCAAAGGTCATAATAACTGCAAGGGAACTAGGGTGTTCCTTGTTCTGCCCTCCCTGTGCCTGATCCACACGCATCTCATGAAGAACAACCTGCCCTTGTTCCAGCTGAGGAGGGTGTTTAGGAGCTCTCTAAGAGCTTAATCCTCCTTGCTGGCATATTTACTTTTAAACTGCTTCTGTAGTAGGTGAATTTGAATTTGAGGAAGAGTTACAACCCATGTGTAATAGAACAATGGCAGAGCCAATGTCTCCCAATGGAATGTTAAATGTGAACTGTGCAAATTCACGTTGTTGTATTGAGTATATATACAGAAGATGAAAGGTTATATCTTTTTTTTTCCGTACTATTAAGTACACTCATGTTGTCAGCTCTTAAACTCATTAACTCCGGGACATTTAAGTTCTGCCAGTTTTATTCCTGATCCTACTGAGAGTTTTTTATTTCTTACAAATTAACTCATCCTCAATTGCTTTGATCCCCTGAATTCCCAGTCAGTTCATTCCCTGATGAGACCAGAGGCTTAACTTGTTTCCCCTTGAAAATGAGCGTGTATGCACACACACATATAGACACATAGTGTAAGTGTAACTTGTAACTTTTCCAGTTCATTATTTACCCATATATTTAGTTTTCATGTTCCTTTGGGGAGTAAGTTCCCTAAAGTGCAAAGTTTTAATCATAAGGCTTGTGGTTTTTTGCTCAGTGCCAAAAGCACTGTTTCTAATAGCATTTTGGCTTCACTTATGCATCCAAAGGTCTACTTCTGTGGGGGAAGGAAGAATGATTGTCTTCCAATAACAGCGCCCAGCTTAGCACATATCTTTGTAAACACGAAACAGGAGAAAGGCTGCCCAGAACACAGCTGTCCCCAGCTCCACCATGTACAGAGCGATATAGTACAACTCCGTGCCCCTTGTTCAACTTAGAATTGATAAATGATACCTTTACTTTTTGGTTGATAGCTTAGACATTTTCTTCCGCAGTTTTGTCTGTTCTTGCTTTGAAAAAAACATCTGAACTAATGATGCTGCTGGCATCTTCTTTGTCCATGTTGTGCAAACTCTGCCTCCACTTGCAAACTCTCACAAAGCAGTGTAATCTATTGCAGTTCTTGCATCTTTTCGAAATCTTAGGTACTTTGCATCTCTATGCCATTTAGTGGGGATTCTGACTTTGAACTCTGCATGATTTTCCATGATTTTTTGTCTTTGATCTTATTTTTTTCTTTTTCCACAGCATTTTAGATTCCCTTGCAGGACATCAGCACTGCTAGAGCCTTGTCCGTCCTCCATGGAGTCAGTAGTAGTGCATTTTTCTGGGCAAATTCTAATAGCTTTGTCAAGAGCCTGTTATAAAACTTCCCAGGTTTATCTGTGTGTGTGTGTTTTGTTCAAAACATCATCTTGTCTCTAATGTCTTATCAAGCTTATTTAATCTTCCCACACCAAATTGAAGAGGCTGGTTCTTCCACTCAGGTAAGTCAGAAGACCACCTCAGTTTTTTTGTCCACTCTGACAACGTCACTCATGTTTCATTTTCACACAAGTGTCAGTGCTCTTCAAATTTCTATAATTAGTTTCACAGTCGGTCATCTCTGCATGACTAAACTGAAAATTAATCAAAAATGTGAGTGCTCCAACCTAGGCTATTTTCTGAAACAAAGTTACCTTACGGCTGTCTTTTTTTTGTGTGTGTGACGTACATTTGTTGTACATTCACTTGACTTTTTAATATAAAAATCAGAGTTCTTCTGTAGTAAAATGTGTTTTTGTTGCCATTTCCCATTTGACCTCCCCATTTCCACTGTTTCAGGTCTGAGGGTTTTAGTTATTTCATTCATTAGTTTTCTCATCTCTATTTTTTCTTGAAGTGGTGCTTAATAGAGAAAGCTAAAGGAAATGTGGTGCAAGAGGGGCACCCACCCTCTGCATTTCTCTGGGATAAGGCAGCCTGCCAAAGGAGCAAATATTCTGGATTATCCTGCCTTCCACTTCCAGCAGCTTCTACAGCCAACAGAAAGGCTGAGCAGTCAGCAGTGATACACCCACTGGCACAATGGCCCCAAAGGGCTCCTGTTGCTCAGACCTTCTCTTCTGGTTGCCCTGCTTTCCTTGCTCTCACTGACACACGCAACTGCCTGAATCATTTCTTGTGACCACTCCAACTACTCATCCATCTTCTGCTTTGTTCTGTGGGGGCTTGCAGTTGAATGGGTGAAGTGAGGGTTAGGAAGAACAGCCAGGGGAGGCTCTAGGCACAGAGGAAGACCAGACAAGAAGCGCTTCCAAACAGCTTTGATGCAGCATCTCTTGAAGTTAACTGACAAACAGCTTTGTCACTTTGGCTTGCTCCTGCTTTCACTTCAAAGGTCTCTTTCCTCAAATGCCCAATTTGCATGAGCCAGTTCAGCCTTTGGTTCCCTTCTGAAGCCAGCCATAATTAATAAATAATTATTTATTCCAAGAAGAAAACAAGACACACTGACAAGATCACCATGACATTCACTCCATATCAACGTGGAGGTGTATCACATCACTGTTGTTTTTCTCTCCAACAGTGACATTCTTCTAACAGCATCTGAGCCAGTCCTGTCCTCAGTTTCTTCTCCACACCCTTGTAACAACACGAGGCACACGACATAATGCTGCAAAAGTACTGCTCTGCTGAGCTCTGACATAGTCTTTTCATTCTTTTTGTCTCTTTGAACTGAAACAGAGAGATAAGCAAAGCCCAGAAAATAACAAGTATGTATCAGAACGACAAGAGAAACAAAATGTTCCAAAGGACACCAATACCAACAGTTGTATGACACGTGTCACTGTTTTCCTCTGGAAGGTGCTAGGCCTGGGCAGGGAAGACGTGGACCAGCCCACATCAGCCAGGGTTTTCTCCACAGTGATGCAGTTTCCAACAGGTACTTCTGAGCAATAAACTGACGGGTTACTCAGTGACAGAAGAGAAGACAGTTATGTTTCCTCACTGCCTGAATTTAGGTGGCTCTGTGTGGGAACGCCCTAGCTGTAACGATTATGCAGCTATAACTCTGTATATTGTTTCTGGATATTTGAATTTTCATTTGTGAACTTGGTAGTGCTACGGTTTGAATGTGCAAAGCTGACTGGAAATTCTGTTATTACCAAAAATAGTTACTTAGTTTTCACGCCAATCTACTTCCCAGAGTAATACTGGAGCAATCCTTTTGAATAAGCAGAAGCTTGTTCAAATTGAAACTGAATTTAATATTCACTTCAACTCTGGAAGCACAACCTGTGAAGTTGCCAGAAAAAGAAAAATTACTTTAAAATTTAGAAATAATATCCAGAATCTTTAACTCCCTGTGTTTTCTAGTTTTCTACTGGTTTTATGTATGGACCAAAGTCAAATTGTCTTTAATAGAAAATTCATTAAAAAAAAAAAAAAGAAAAATCAAAAGGGGAATACCCAAGTCATTTATGTGACCATTGTTTTTTTCTTTTCCCTAAAATATGCACATTTTTTGAAACTTTGATTTCTTTTTTTTAAACCATTCAGCAAAGGAAAAAATATTGAAATCTCAAAGTTCTTCTAGGATTGTATAAAGTTCTCCTGTCCCTCTCTAATGCTAAGTGTGACTTGCCTGACCAAATGAAATGTAAATATCCCTATCTAAATTAGTCACACCAGCTTCGTCTTATAATCAGTAGAGATAATTAAGTATTGCCAAGGTAAAATTCATTTCATCCTAAATGAAATGTCTTCATTTGGTCAAATGAATTGTGCCCTGAAAATATTTACATCTCTCCACCAACCACAGGAGACAGACTGACTTGCATAGACATAGCCACGTAAACTATATCTTACCTATATAAAGGCAGGTGCAACAAATCTAAACCTAGGCCTAATTTCTCAGATTGGACCTCACACACAGAAGAAGTCACTAGATTGGGAAAAATGGACTGAACTACTTTTTCTCAAGGCAAATACAGGGAACAACGTAAGCTGTTAAATAGCTCTAACATGTTATCACAGCTATTTATTTCTCAAAGAGAAAGTTGAAAATGTCTGATCCATTAAAATGGGTTTATATTTTTTAATTTTCTTTGTAGACCAAATTCTAAACAACTTCTGCACAGTGTCAGTGAAATACATGTATTTCACTTTAGAAAATAATTCAAAAATTGAGCTGATTATGGAGCAAGAGCCTGTTCGCCTGAGGCACCAAAAGAATTTTTCAGTGAGAACCTGTGGATCAGGAATGCATGATGCAACACATACATGATAACAGCAGCTTGAAGGATTCTAAGCAACACAATTTGTTTCTTATCTGAACTATACAGCACACATTAAGCAAAAATGTATATGGGTTTTTTAGGGGTTTTTATTGCAAATACATTATTAAAGCTCTGAATAAGGTTCAAAACTAGTCACAAAGGAATGAAAAGGCACTCTTATAGCCATGTTCCACAAGTATCCTTCTTCAGGCCATTGGAGGAGAACTTATTTGCTGTGCTGAATAAATCAATATATTTCAGAGGCTCTATGGAAGACCGTTTAAGTAGACATGACTGTTGTTAAAGGCCTTCTTCAGCATCCTTAACTCCCTAGTTAGTGCCTTTCCTGTAAATAATTGACTTGCAGAAAGACCTAGCAAACATGTTCTTCAGTTGTGTTGTGGGATTTATACTCCCAATCCCAGAGGTTCCCAGCTGGCTATGGCAACAATTATTTTACTAGAGCAATGAGAGTGACTACTGAGAAGGCTGGTGGTAGAACTGGTGATTTGCAGTTGAATATTGGTAACAGTACAGGTGATTTGCAATTATTATGTAGAAGTGAAGGTGGTCTTGCAATTTGTTGTTTGTGTATGTCTGGATGACTTCTTGAGAAAGCCAGATGATTCATTGTATATGAGAAAAAATTGGTTGCTAAGAGGGCTGTTACTCTGTGAGACTCACCAAAACAAATTCAGCTCACAACCCAAGCTACCCTTGCTAAAGACCAGGGAAGAGACAGTTCAGAGTATCCTGGGGGGAGACCAAACACTACTCTGTTATTTTCCTACTACAGAGTAGTCACTAACTGACCACTCAGAGAAATTGTCTGTATTTTTTTTTCTCTTTTTTTTTCTTTCTTTTGTATTGTCTCGACAGTGAAAGGCTTCTGGCATAGGATTTATGAAGTAAAAAGCTAAAAGGAAGTGTTTAAGATTTATGTCATACATCTTGTGCCAGCATCTATCACAAGAAAAATGCATATGTAGTAAAACCTCGCCACAGTATCATAAGTCGGATATCCATCCCAATGAGACCATCCAGGGAGCCCAGGCAGGAGCAAAAGGAGACCAGGGCTGAGCTGAAATGGAGCCTCTGAGTCCATTGGCAGGGGTGGGGAGGCCCCAGGTGGGGCTGGTTGGGGACCAGTAAGGCCCATTTATGCCCTCAGGGCCCTGATCAGCAATCAGACTTGGTATTGATGTAAACATTTTTTAATCTTTAGTTTCCCTATATTTTGGAAAATATCTACCACCCACAAAATGTGTTTTCTTGCACAGGGTGCTCTTGATCTTTCTTGTAACAGCATTAGTCAGACCAAACACAGGTAGATGCCTCTTCATGTTGAAATGCTAAGTGAAACAAAGCAAGGTAGGCATGACTGAATGCTTACAGTCAAAGGAAGCATTGGTTTTGACCTCTCTGAGAGCAGTGATGGACATCTGAGTGCAGAGGCAGGATTTCAGTGTGCTCCACAAACCAAACAGGAATACCTTCTAGTGAGCAATCCACTTTCTAAGCACATGCTGAATGGATGGAGTTAAACATGCACAATAATGCTTTCTAAAATTAGCAGTATGTAACAGTCTCAGTGATGCAGAAGAGCACTCTACCCCGATTAGTCATAACATTTCAATATAGACTAAACTTTGAGCATAAGAGTAATAATATTTGATGTACCAAGGCTATTCATGTGCTCATTTTGCCTCCCTCCTTCACTATCCACTCTATAGAGAAACTTTGCAAATCCTTCTAAATATATCAAATATATTATTTAAACTAACTAAAAATAAATTGATTCTAGATGCCCAAATTATGAAGCTCTCAGTTCAGATATGGCTCTGCCTTTGCTTTCAGCCTAAGCAGGAAATTAAAAATCTAAAAGTCCTTGGATTCTCACATGAACTGACTTTGGCCTTGGAGTCTGTAACTTCCCATGTCCCACCTTTGCTGCTGGATTCTGAGAAGGTGATCCCACTTTCATGCAAAAGAAGAAAGGTTTCCATTCAAAATAGATGAGGAAGATCACAATTTTTATCAGTCCAGTAAACAAGCTGAATTATAGTCAGATATATTTCCATCAGGAAGTTTTGCTGGAAGTTCTGATGCATTTCCTCAAATCAAATGCACTTCCAAATAGGAAACTGTCTAACTTTATAGATATTTTTTATTATATTATGTTCTGCTCTGTTCTGTTCTATTCTGTTTCCTACTTCATGTGGATAGAAAATTGGTGTAACGGCTGGGAACTGGATTATCTCCTCTATGAGGAAAGGCTGAGAGACCTGGGACTGTTGAGCCTAGAGAATAGAAGGTTAAGGGGGGATCTTATCAATATATATAAATTCCTGAAGTGAAGGTGCTAAGAGGACTGAGTCATGCCCTTTTCAGTGGTGCCCAATGACAGGACAAGGGCAATGAGCACAAACTGTTTCCTCTGAACATCAGGAAACACTTTTGTCCTATGAGGGTGACCAAGCAGTAGCACAGGTTGCCCAAAGAGATTGTGGAGTCACCCTCCTTGGAGGTATCCAGAAGCCGTCTGAACATGGTCCTGGGCAACAGGCTCTGGATGGCTCTTCTTGAGCAGAGAGGTTGGACCAGATGACCTCCAGAGGTCCATTCCAACCTCAATCCTTCTGTGATTCTATGTTTTAGTATTGCCATCAATATTTAATGCATGTCACCTCTATAATTTTCAAGTTTTTGAAACTTTCACCACATTTTCAGTGGGACAGAGCAAAAAGAACTTTGCTGAAAAGAGGTTTTTCTCTTTCCTCTTTCCTGAAGGAACCCTTATTTGCTGTTGTTCTCCAGAAGGTGGGCAAAAGAAAAGGAAAAAAAGACAACAAAATTAATTAAATTATAAAAAATTAGTAAACATTAAAATTATTAATTAAAAAAATTAAATCCCTAAAAAGCATTTCATAGTATCTAACACAAAACACATTTCCTGACTCACTCCCTCAAAAATTAAGCAAATTAGTTTTTGTATCACAAACCCAGTAGACTTGGAGAACAATAGATCACTGCAACCTTTTGTATATTTAACCACAGTTCTCATGTCTCTCTTGCAGTCCTCTTCTCTTTCTCTTATCCTCATTCTCTCTTTTCTAGAATAAGCAAATCTAATTATTTAGAACACTTCCTCAGAGGTGATGTTTTCCAGCCTCTAATCATTCTTGTATGCCTCCTTTGGATTCTCTCCAATTTATCTTCATCTTCTTGAAATGGACAGAGTACCCTAGGTGCATCCTCCCCTAGTTCACACTAGTAAGCAATAATTACCTGGTTGTCTTCCTTCAACATTCCTCTTTCTATATTGCAGAAGGAGATTTGCCCTTTCTGCAACATCTTATTGTTGATGTTGTATTCAGCTTGCAGTCCATTTTAGTTCCCTGATGCTTTTCTGCAGTGGTATTGCCTAGTCAGCTACTCTTTGTTTTGTATGTGTGTAATTGATTTCACAAAGTATTTCACATTAGCTTTTTGTTGAATCTCATTTTGTGGATTTTGAACAAATTCTCCAGTTGATTAAGATAATTTTAAATGTTAATCCTGTGCTCCACCTAGCTTAAACCATTCTCACTCTATCATTAACAAAATTTATAAATGTTATCATTTCCATCACCTAAGTAATTAATATTTACTAAAAATATTTAACATATTTTTTCAACCAGTGATTTAATATAGAAAGATTTAAACTAGACTTTGTTTCTTTGTGTTGATGTCTTACGCTACAGTATTGAAACTTCTACTCATGTCAAATGGTACCCCAGAATGTTTGGACTTTGTGAATTTCAAAAACGTTTTAAAATATTTTATTGACACTTATCCTAGCAACACTAGTACGCATCTAAAAATGTAAGGATGGAGCCTTTATTAAGAGGAAACATGGACAACATCTTTACCATACAGTAAACAATCTAACCTCTGACCCAGGTAGTATTTTATACTTAAGTAGAAAAATTCATGGATGATATTCACTATGCCTAATAGGTGACTAATAGGCCTTTTTTTTCTAAAGCAAATACCATGGCTTCCCATAGAGTTAATGGAAAAGGTAAGTGTCTCTGAAGGCTTCTAAAAGAAAATCTAATCCATCTGGGTTAGCTACATATGTTAGGAAGTTTAGATCCCATCTTTATATGATTTTCCAAAAAGAAAATAATTTCATATCTCTTCCCTTAGAAAATCATGTCTCCACTTATAACTGTATTGTGTTTGGAGAAAACTGAACTGATAGAAGATCAAATTACATGATAAACGTAGCTGGTAAGAAATTGATACAATTCAGAAAAAAAATATGTTCACAAGCAATCTTTGCAAATAGTGTATGTTGTGGAGAATGGATTTAAGACTTTCAGGGAGGCCTGTATCACAGCGGCATCGTAACTGGAGTCTCTCCCACAGCAGACACCCAGAAACAGAACACAAAGTCACAGAGCATGGCTTGACATCAGTGTCACACTAACATGACTAGACAGTCTTCATCCCCAACCTAACAAACTTCCATTTTGTTTTGCACCTTACCAGCTTTGAATTTACTCACCTTAGTCATCTTTGCACCATGCTCAAATCACACTGTACATGTGTCCCAAAAAATGTAGTAGTGGGAGGAGGAATTGCTAAGGAATATTTCTGTAACTGTGACTTATATGATTTGGGAGTCAAGATTGACATTTCTGAGGGTAAAATTAATTTGCGGTGAGGGAGAATTATCTGCTATATTGAAAGACATGACATCTGAAGTAATGTCTTCTTTTGCCTCTCTGCATCCTAGTATGGAAGGAAGGGAAAATGCAAGTTAAAATACCTTCTGATATTATCAGTGGTTTTTTGTTGTTGGTGATTTTCTAGAAAGCTCTGTGGAATGATCATTCTGTTCTTAGACACCTTTATCGCAGGGCTAAAGACCATAACTGCAACATCTACATGCAACTACAGTGCAACAAATAAAAACCAGAAACAGCCACAGATCCTGAGGCTATGTCTTTATTTGTAAATCAAATGGTCCAGGAAGGACCAGGAAGGACCCTCTGGTCCTAAGGGCAGAGTTTGCATACATAGAGCTGAATGCTCAGACCACCTCTCCAAAACAACTACAACCCACCCAAAACAGGGAGCCTGCATCTATATTGCTTTAGGAACAGTCCCTGGTCCACACTGTCCACCAAACTGTGTCTGAGCATGGACCAGGGTGAACGTGGCAGACATCATGCTAATCTAACTCCAGTTATCCCAGTAAATACAGTATTACCAGTTTGTATAGACCTACTATTGTCTTTACCCATTTTGGCCCGTCTGGAGCTTTCTTTTAGCTTCTTGTCTGGAACAGCAATTTCTAAGGACCAGTTGGCTATGCCTGCTTTGTTTCACTTGTGCTTACCTTTGCATGGTATAACCAGAATTTTTATGCAGGTAATAGTGACAGGTACCTACTTGGTGTAGAATGAAATAGCAATGATTTTAACAAAATGATCTTAAGTACAGGAACATACGCCTGGTATAACAACAAAGGTTGCAAAAGCAAGTACAAAGGATGCTCTGTGGAAGAATACACACTTGGGATGATAACAGAAGTGGCACTGGCTCACACCGCAGATGTCAACGCTATGAAGATCTTACCAGCTGTGAGTTAAAGAAATGCAGACCTGGGAGCTGGGGAAAAACAGCTTTAATGATAACAAAAAAGAACATGGGAAAAATATCTAACATGTAAAATACACCATGTATGGTGAATTTGATCTTACATGTCAATGTAGAAAAAACATATTAACAATCATACATAACACGACTGGATCCTGGAGTGAGGAGGAAGAACAAACAAGAACATCAACATCACACTCCTCCAGCGAAACAACTTGGGAGGCTGATGACTTGCCATGCTCCTCTTCCCAGCTGAAGCTGTAGACCTTACAACTCAGAGTGGCAGCAGAGAGGTGACCATAACAACAGATTAAAGGACTAGATACTAGGGAGTGTAGGTATAACAACTATAACTGCCATCTTATTATTGAGACTTTTTTCCTGTGATGGTATTATAATATCTATTTTATTTTTTCTTTCTTTTTCTGCAGTAATTAGATCTGGACTAACAATAATTCTTTGACTAGACTGTTAAGATTTCAATTAACAAAATCTTGACTTTAAACATAAGATATTTCCTTTCCTACCCATAAGATTTTGAACGTCACACAATTAAACAGTGAGACACTGATGGCCAGTGCTCAAATCCATGCCCTGGACATGTCCAATTTACTAGTTAAGTTGTCTGAAAAGTCATCTCAGTTCATCCTGTTGTGTTTTCGCATCTGAAATCTGAAATGCCCAGGTCAAGTCTCCATGCTTCATCACCTAGAACATAAATGTCATCAGGGTTGGAGCACAGACAGAGATAGGTGTCCTCCCATGGGGATTTTACCTCTGTAGTAGTTACACTGGCTGCTCTGGAATGCAATGGTAACTGGAAAGCTGCAGGTCCTGGTCTCCCAGCCAAATCAATCTGCTTAAGATCTGGGAGCCTAGAAATGCCATTTATTTTCAGTCTTGGGACAAAGCATATCCAATAGGGTATTTGAAATGACCAAAAAGTTGTAAAGCTTGAAGAGCACTATACATGCTGAAATGATTTAGACATAGGAGTAATAAGTAACTATGAAGGGATAATAAACAACCACTACAGGGAGACAGATAGAAATAACATCATGTATGTAAGCACAAGAGCCCCTAAGGACAGCTTCCAGTTACAAGCCCTCATTGCAGGCAAACTGTTTCTTGGGGGTTCAGGGTTTTTTTTTTTTTTCACACTAAGAAAGTTGCCAGCTGTGGGTATCTTACCAGTAAGAGACATGTCTGCAACACCATGCTCCCAACTATGGAAGAAGACTTCTCAAATATTGAGAGGTTTTTTCAGTATGACTGGAACAATAAATTTACCAATGGCATCCTTCTCAGACACATCTGGATAGGTCCAACATAAATTATTCAAACAAATCAGCTGGAGGGAGTCATCAGGAGCAGGAAATTTCAGCCTGAGTTGTTAGAGTTAGAAAAAGCTATTCGCAGCTGAAAGTCTTCTAATAGAAAGTGTCACCCTACAACCAGCCCTAAATATACTACCTAAATATACTGCTTCATTTCCTATCAAAAGTTTTTATATGATGTCTAATAACTACAAGGTTACTTTGTGATTCAAGTTAAGTGGGATGAACTTAGGCCATACCACATACCACACTGTGGTCCTCATTCTGTTCGAGTCATCTAGAACTACAATGAAATATAATTAAAAATTTGGAGGAGATTTTATAATGAATTTTGTTATTATGCTTTTCTAAGTTATGAATAAAGTCAAACACACAAAAAAAAATCCCTTCAATAAGATAAAAAAAAGTTGTATTCATTGTGAACAAGAAAATCCAAAACTGAAGTGATGAAATGAGGCTCTAAAAGGGGGCATTTTTAGCACAGAATGTTTCGGGCAAAAATAGAAAATCAAGTCTTTCATACATTCTTCATATGTAGTTATTATCTTGTAAAGCACAGAAAAGAATGGGTCAGGAGAAGAACTCTGAGCATCATTTAAACCCTTACTTACAAGTTGAGTCAGACTCATGTCCCTAAAGTATTACTTTCCTGATCATAGTCTGAAAGGTGCTGTATAATGAAATATAACTGAGGTCATTGCTATCCACTTTCAGAGCAGTGTGATTGTCACTGGCATTGTAAGCTTTCTTTAATTACAAGATTGCAGTCTCAGAGAACAAGCCCTTACTCCTAGCAAAAGAGAAATATGATTAGTTAATTCCACAGGAGAAGCTAGGCTAGAATGCAAGTGAAAATGAAGAAAGACTGCAGAATGGGTCTACACAGGGAAAACAAGATATATCGAGAATGAATTAGGTGTCAGATACATTAGGAAAAAAAAGAACAGAGGTGGTTTTGAAACTTCAGACATCCCTATGTCAAGATTACTTCATCTCTAGCATTTGGAAACTTAAGGATCAAATTTGCTGTCAGTATGAGTCTATTACCACTCAGTATAAGTCTATTACCACTCCGTCAACCTGCATCAACAGTACTGGGCCTTATGTATATTTTTTATATGAGCAGGCAATTCCGTGAATTGAGATTTATGTCCAGTGTTTTTCAGCCATTCAGAAAAAACATTCTCCTTCCCCAGTTGTGGCCACTGAAGCAGATTTGACTTGTGTGGTACCGGTGTGCTTTTGTGCCCCAGTGATGAAGGGCAGGGCTGCCCAACACCAGCCTCGGGCAGCACCAAACACATGCTTCGCAAACATGCTTTTTCCTTTTTCCATTTCTTGACCATCTTTTTCACTTCCCATGTGTCTCCTTTTCTCCACCCATGTCACTCCCAAATAGTTTTACTCCTCCTGTTCAGCTAGTTTAACCTCAAGACAGGACAAAGTCAGAGACCTAGTCATCTGCCTGCATCCCTAAAATTATTTTTTCTGTAGTAGGCTAACATTGAGATGAACATCAAAATATAAAAAATCTTTTGCAAACTATGGGTGTTACTACCCCAAATTCAGCAGAACATATGTGCTTACCTGATGTGGTGCTGCACCATGTTAGAGACTCCCTGAACATGAATGACTCCATGGCACAGGGCAGCAGTCCACAAAGCTGGCCGTTTGGGTCCTGAAAACCTCAGTACAGTTTTATATCTGCGCTAATTAGTTCTGCTTCACAGAGATCACGTTGTTCTCAGCCCCACAGCTAAATCAGTCAGCTCTGGGACCATACATTGCAGACTCAGAAAGACATAGTGTTTCTACAGAAAAAAGATGAAGATGTTGTCATGAAGGGCAAAACAGAATTAAAACAGATATTTCCTTAAAAACCTTGCAATAAATGCAGCCAAATTGTTATCAGCTTTATGGGGATGAGGAAGAAAGGGAAGAGAAAAGAAGAGGAAAATAACCATTGAATTTAGTAACATAAATCACAAATCAAAATTGTGCTTTAAAATTTTAGCAGACATACATGAATACATAATCTACTATGACTCTCTAAGAACATGATTAGTCATAACAACATTAGTCCTCATATTTAAGATTAAACATATTTAAAAGGTTGTATATTGTTTTATGTCAAAGTGAGGACAGCCTGTTTCTTATATAAACCTAAATAATTGTAAGGATTCAAATGTGGAATCACAAATCAAGTGAAGAATTTTCTCTCTATCCCACGAGTCCAGTGATGTCATTGGCATTATTGCTATAGTCAGGTCTTCTCAGCATGGGAAAAAGTGGCAAACTAATATAGACTTAAAAAAAATGGGAAAAATGGCAAATGGTTTAGAAAATGACTTTTTTTGTTGATAAGCAAAAAAACCCACACTCTTCTAAGCCCAGGTAAGTATAGGTGAAAGTGATTTATTATCAAGTAACATCAGTTCCAGATGACATGCTACACATTAGTTGCACGGAAATGTGTGTATAGGAACTACTCCATTAGTTATAATGAACCAATTAGGTGTTCAAAAGTAAATAAATTAAAAGTCCACAAGAATGTGACTCCTCATAGCTCCCAGAAAGAAATAGTCTGAAAAGGAGTCAAAAGAGACAGAGATCTGCCCTTTTCAGTGGAATGCTTGAAAACTAAAATATATATGGTTAGAATTTATATAGTTGGAGATAATACTAAAAGACCTAATGGTCACTTTTGGTCTTAAAGTCTATGTCTGTGACAAAAATGTAAAAGTATGTTACTTGTCAAGTTTATAGGGAATATCAGTCTCCCAAATGACTGAGGGGAGAGAAAATCCTTGACCATCAATCCCCCCCCAAAAAAAATTTTTAGTCATCAGGTTGCACAAGCAAAAAGTACCCTGGTCCTGATTGAGAAGGTCTGTTTCATGGTTTCTAATCTATACACACAAATGAGAAGAGGTTTGAGAACAAAGGCAAGGCTGTAAATACCTGACACAAACCCATAGCCAGATTCTTATGAAATAAAGAAATGAACAGCTTGTGAAAGTGGAAGCAGAGGAGACTGAAGAAATAAGATGGACAAGTATTTTTATGTAGCTGACACTGGGTAAAACTCAGCTGGAAACTCAGCTACCACCATTGGTATCAGCAAAGAGCTTGGTTTACATGGTTTTATCACCCAAATTTTTGCAGCAGCTACTAAGTAGGACTGCTGAATTCCACACTAGTATGAAAAATGAGTGTACTTTTTCATTTGATGGGTATGAATGAAACCTCCCAAACTGGCAACAAGGATCCATTCCTATTCTATGAGGAAAAACTGTCCAAAACAGCCCAACCCACAACATTCTAATTTTGCAGGGTATAAGGGAGAGAGAATTACAGCATCTGGCTGAAGAGCTTGTATACCACCTCTGCTCAGCCCAAAGCAAATTAAAACAGCTGAGTTATAAACCCCACAGATGGAAAAAGGGGCTACAGTAATGATATTCTGTTAAATACAACCAAGTTGCTTGGGTGCCCCACATAACATAAATTGCTGAAGCACTCAAGTACTTAACTAGTTACAGTATGTGAAATTGGGTTTAATTTGACAACACTGTAGCTCAGCATTGTTTGCTTTGCAATTATATACATTGATTAGACTTTGAACATAATGAGCTCTTGCCTGAAGGGTTCTGACAACAAAAGCAATGTTTTAGGAACTCAGGGCTGTAGGGTTGTAAAGCAAAAATTTTCCTTGAATACAGTCTCAAAGCAGGCTGTTTTAATAAGTTAATATTCTAAAGTCCTGTGGTTAGATGCAAGGCTCAATTATAACTCCTGGTTCCATATAAGTAATGCAAATGTTATTTTTATTCTACATGCACATTAAACACATAATCCTCATTTCTGTTAAAACAACCCAGGTAGTAAACATTCCAAACATATCTTGGGTTAATATGCACAAGATGGAAATTAAGTTACACTATAGCATACATTACAATAAAAACTAGTGAAGTGTGTAATTACTGTTACTATGCTGTATGTTACGGTATATATCGCTCAGCGTAGCCACAGCGGTAACCAACTTAGTGTCACTGTCTTAATTATAGCAGTTTCATTGTTATTATTATTGTCAGTCTTTAAGCTTTTACTAAATCCAAAGCTCAAATCCAGCAAAGCACAGAAGCATGTACTTAATTTTAAGCAGGTGCGTAGTCCCATGGAAGCTAGTAGAATTACAAAAACTTTAAAAATACATCTTTTGGAATGAATGGGATTAGTTACACATCTCAAATTAATGATAGGCATACCAGGGATTCGTATTACCTTCAACAGAAATATTAATTCAGTGAAGATTCTAAACCTGAGCATCTTGTTGACTATAGGTGATTTAATTTCCATTGAACCAGCCCTAATGAGTTATCTACAGTCTCCATGTCTCCAGCGTCTTTTGAGCAAGGCTGGAAAAGAAATACACCTGGTGCTGTCAACTGGAGAATCCAGATCTGAAGCCCTTTAGCTGTGGCATGCCTAACAGCTTGTCTCTATTGTTTATTTTATCTATTTCTGCTTTATTTATTTTGCTATCTCTGCTGCTCTTTTCTGTATTCCTGATAAACAGCAGGTATTTGTTGATTCCCAATGTTTTTACCCAATTGAATTCAGATCAGTGGGTCTCTGCCATGATCTGGGGTCAGTGGTGAGATTCATATAGATATAGATATCGATATAGAATCACAGATCGATATAGGTACCTGAATCTAAAATTTCAAACCTCAAAAACACTTTAGCTGCTGCCTAAATCTAGGGGTCCCAAATGTCCCCAAGTCTTCTAATGTATTCTGTCTGTGAATAACTGAAAATCAATATGATCCATAGTACATAGTAGAGCTATGCAGATATCTTTCTGCATTCTTCTATAGATTAGATCAAATAATTATTATTTATTTGTTTGGTAAAATATACAAGATCCTCCCATGTTGCTGTAAAAATCCTTTAAAAATCTAATATTTCTTCAATTTTTGTTTAACCTACACATTGGTGTGATGGGAGCCACACCCCAGAGCAGCCTCCCTACCTGTATGTTTGGTCTGGGCAGGACTAGGCAGCACTGCCTAAGAACTAGTTTGGATTGTTACTAGGACTGATGATGAGAAAGGCAGCCTTTCCTTGGTCCTTGCCCCTCACTGGCTGCGCAATTAACAAATAATTGTGACGCCTAGAGGAAATTATCACTCTTCTCAAAGAACATCATCTGAGAGAAATGTCTCCATATTCTCTAAAGGCGTTTTTTGGAGCAGGGGGATAACTTCCCACCCTATTCTGTGAATGAATAAGGTGAAAGTCTAGCCTGGACAGACTAAGTTTTCAACACTTCTCTCTAGCATTTGACCTCCTTTTATGCTGGTTCCCATTAGTTTTCCTTCTATTTATGTTCTCATCATATGAATGTAATGATTAAGATTAATATATATCTTTTGTTAACATTTTATATTTTGAAGATACCATTACTGAGATTATAGCTGTATAACTGCTGACCTTGTTTAATAAGCAGAACAAAGTAGAACACATTTGTTATTATAAATATAATTATATTGGTATAGTGTCTGTATCAAAGCTTGCTCCATAGACAACAAGTGCTGGAAACATCAATCACACATGCTTACTCCTTGCAGGTGTGCTAGAGTAGCCCAGGAAGAGGAGGTGGATTATATAAACAGTGTCGGCAACTATTTTATCCCATCTTGAAGATATTTACTGCATAAATAATATATAGTATTCACAAAAGGAAAGTAGTAATTCAAAAGCTCAACTGACCACAAACCAGGCCTATTTTATTAGAGAATCAAAATTATCTGATTATCTTCTTGTAACTGGATAAATATCCATAACATTCTCAGATCTAATGCTAAGTATAAACTCACTTATAATGTCCCTGGGATAGAGCAACAGTCTATGAACAGCCTAATGAATTTTCTTGCTAAGAGAAACCAGGGAACTAAGAGTTTTGTGAAGGTTAAATGGCATGTAGCTACAAGAAAGGGGCTGTATTCTTATAATGCACCAAGCAGCATAAGATATAGACCAGTTCACCTAAGGAGAGAATGAGTCTATTATTGTGTCATTTAAAAATGTGAGTGGCAGCTCATTCCATGAGGACAAGGAACTGAAAGTTGACAGGAATAATATGTGAACAAAACTCTGTTGGCTATTGAGAAAAAATAAATATCATCCTCCACATAGAATTCTCCAACACCCAGTGAATCGAAAGGATAATGGGTTATTTCAAGAAATGGTCTACAAAAATTTTAGGCCCAGCCTTCCAAATGCTGACTGTTAAAAAAGAGGAAGATTTGAAAATGATTGCCAGTAAAATAGCAACATTTTCATTACAGGGACAAGTGTGGGAAGGTTCATATTTATTTCAAAGGTTGACTTCTCACTGCAGAAATTGTGGACAAGATTCTCAGCACTGTAAACCCACATAACTTTAACTTCTGCATTGGCTGAATACTTTTAAACTGTATTGATTCAATGAAATGGCAATGTTTTTCTTAACTTAGTTCACAAAAAGCTAACTATAAATGACATGGGGGGGTGTGCTACACCCATTTCTAAGCACACTATTGCCAAGCATTGTATCATCTCTGAGTTAAATATCAACACTCCTGACAGATCGGTAAGTTAGGCAGATAAGACTGGGATTTGCAGAAAGCACTGAGATAAGTGGGGAAACACCAGGGCTAGCAAGGAGAAAACTAGCAAAAAAGAAAGATAGGGCCTACGCCTGTTCCTTAGGAGGTGTTCTTGTAGAATTAAGTGATACTTTTTTCTATGAATAGTAAATTCCCTGCATAAAGGATTATCAACTCAAGTGAATAATTTTGGCCAAAAAAGAGGTCTTTTTAAAAGTCAAAATATTTTACTTACAACTCTTTTCAATGAAATGTTTCATTTTTGAAACACCATAACATTTAATTTTAACATTTTAAATGAAACTTTGTAAATTTTTTCTTCTTAAAATGTCATTTTTGTTGAAGAAAGACCTACATTAGAAAAGGCAATAGGAAAATTGGACAAGATAATCTGAAATAAACCGAAACTGTTCCTCTTTTATTTTTTTATTTGTTTTGTCAAAGTATGTTTTTGTTATTTTGATCTAACCGAAATTTCTAACTGAATATTTTTATTTCTGCAACTTAAGTAAAACTTTACCCACTTTTTGTGGATATCTAACTACTAAAGCAGTTTGAAAATACATCAGCTGTGAGTGGTTCCTGAAACTAGGGAGTAAGATATGGCAGCCATTTTTCATCTGAAATCAATAAGTTACTGAGTAAAATACTAACCTAGGAAACAGAAGACCTGTTTAGTGTAGATATTTTACTAAGTAGAAAAGCCTTTAAGAAGATACTGTTACCTGCCACAGTATAGCAATACCTTCTGATTCAAGCATTTCTTCCAAATGAGGAAACAAAAATAAATTTTCCATCCTATAGATGAAAACACTAGCCACTAAGTTATTTGATCTAGTAGAGCAAAGCTGTTTCAAAGCCATCCTATCTTCATGGGTTCTTTGTGGCCTTCTGATCTTGAGGGTGTGGAATTTGCACCACCAGAAAGCTACAGCAGGAGAATGACAGCCAGGAACTCAGAGGTGAGGTAGGGCTCCGAAGAGTCTGGTAGTCCTTAAAATTTAAGATGTATTTTCTGACACAACAGCTGCTAAAACCTCTGTACCTTTGGTAAACACTGATTCCAGATTTTCTCTGACTGAGGTGTCAGGGCTGGATTAAGAGACGTAAACAATGGGATTCAACACAATTAATTTCAGACATACAAATGGTTACTGAATTTCAACAAGTCATTCTCAGACTTTTTTATAGTTGGTGTAGAGAAATAGGATCCTCCAGAGGATAGTTATTCTTACCTGTTTTAGCCACATTTCCTAGGATCAGATGGTTTGTCCACTGGAGCTATTTTTTCCCTGGTGATTACAGGGGTAGTATAGGGTGAGTAGCTCAGATTCAGACTTCTAGATTTTAGGTATCTAAACTAAGTGAGTTTAACCACACCCAAAATGGTAGGTAAGAAATCAAGGAGTGATATAATTGCTGAAATCACATGGACTGCATCTAAATGGATCTGTGAAGGTGTGCCACAGTACATGTAATTTGCTTGGTTCCCCTATTAGCAAGATGAGGGACCTGTCACAGAGAGTATATAGAAATCAAAGTACCAGACAGGAGACAAGAGAAGTGTCTGAGCTTGTCTGTGTCATGTAACTGTCCTGAGACAGTTAAATATGTATATTCATGAATCTTGGCCTTGGCCACCTAAAGAAACCATCCACCCCACACTATGTTCTTACACCCCTTATTAAGATGTAATAATGGTCTCCATGAGATCATTAAGCCCCTAAATGCACATCTAGATAGTTGGGTTTTTTCTCACTAAAGCTACTCTGCTTATTCTCTGGGAGGGTCAAACACAAGCCTCCTGTTCCTATTGCTGTTAGTACCTGAAGTTGTCCTGGTTATGAGTAACCAGCACCACCGCTGCTACTATTAGGGGTCCATAAGCAAAGCTTAGGAATCCTTGCACCATCTGGTAAATTCTGATATTTAAATCTAGCTGTGCTTCTTTTAGAATTTATTAATATATAATGTTATAGTTGATTAAATGTTTCAGAGGATAACTTCCACGTACAGTCTTAGTTTGTGTATGCAGTGACTTATATGTACTCTGGAGCCTCACTTTAAGCCTCTCAACTTTGCAGGATTAATATTCTCTTCTGGAAAATGGGGCTAGCAATAATAAAAATCTTGACATACCTCACCTGTAAATGAACACGTGGTATAAATGCTAAACAGCCTTATTACTCCAAGTTCTTTAACAGACACCAACCCTTTCTCTGATACCATCAGACATATTTTCAGCTTCAACAGTTTCCCTGTATTTCCAAGGCAACAGGAATTTCTGCTCAGTAGTGTAGGTTTTTAAAGGCCTGTCACTCTATGGCTCTGAGATATTAGGGATTGAAAAACTTCATATAGTGGAAAATTTAGACAGATTTTCCAGCAAGTGTAGTCCACTAACCAGCTCATGATTCAAGGATATAGTCTGAAGTGCAATATCTGCAAGACAAGGAGTCAGAAACTTCCTCTATACAGAAATCTTTGGCAACCAAACCCAAAGTAGCACATTTGCATCTCTGACCCAACACACTATGGTGGTTTTGAGTCTCAGTGCTACCTACAGCAGCATTCAAGTGTGATACCTGTATTAAGAATTAAGAGCTTTTTTCCAAGCCTTTCAATAATGGCACTATGTTAATGTATCATTATATATAGAAAAAAAAAACAAAACACAAAAACAAAAAAACCAAACACTCATTGAATCATATGCCCAAGAGGCATGTGAATTACTTGGACTGTGTCCTGCCTGCCAGAAGAATGGCAAGCAGACACTTTCAGAAGGAGTGACTTATGCAAAACCTCCTATTCAAAGTGTTACCATAGGTATAATCAAAGACTGCAGATCATTTGACTTCCGTTGTTTATCAGTTAGTCACTAATGTTAAGCATGTCAGCATGTTGTCACCTGGCATTTGATGCAGAAGAGTACATAAAAAGAATGGTTATAATAGAATAAAAGAGCAGTTCAGAACAAACAATTCTACTGTCACTTTACATAATGCAGGTACAGCAAGGCTTGTGTGTTCAGTAAGGAAAATATCTGCCTTTTTCAAGGTGCTTTAAAGTCTCTGAAGTCCACTGAAACAAAAAAGAAATCTTTCCACTTTTTTGGTCTTTTTTTGGTATAAGATCAAGCTCTTGAGCAGAGGAAAAATGAGATGTTATACAGTCATAGCAATGTATACATATATACCTGGTGAATCAGTGGATAAATGATATCTGAAGAACTACAACTATTAAACGAGAGCAAATTTTGGCATGTGCTAGGTAGATCTGATTGCTGTTCACCTCTCAAAGAAAAGGTATGCTTCTAGACAAAAAAACTCTGCTAAATAAGGCCATTTCATGTTGTCCTGGTTCTGGCTGGGACAGGGTTAACTTTCCCCCCCATAGCTTGGGGATGTGCTGTGCTGTGTTTTGGTTTGGTATGAACGGAGCGTTAATGGCCCATTGATGCTTTGGCTGTTGCTAGGGGATGCCTGCACCAGGGCGGGGGGAGCACCCAGCTGGCCAATGGGGTATTCTATACCATGTGACATCATGCTCAGTATAAAAACCGGGGGGGGCGGGGCTTGCCCCCAGTTCGGGACACGCGGTCGGCGATCGGTGAGCAGTTGCACTGTGTATCATCTGCTTTGTATATTCTGTTATTGTTGTTGTTCCCATTTGCTATTATTGCTGTTCTACTTCTGTTTTATTTCAATTATTAAACTGTTCTTATCTCAACCCGGGAGCTTTCCTACTTGTACCCTTCCCGATTCTCTCCCTCATTCCACCGGTGGGGGGGGCGCGGGGTGAGAGGCTGCGTGACGTTTATTTTTCTACTGGCTGGGGTTAAACCACGACACTTGTGTACGATAACTCTGAGCATTGTGGATGGGGTTGACCTCCATAATTTTGCTGCAGATATCATCAACTGAATTAGTCAAGCTGGCCTTCTTTTCCAACCAGTGGAGGTAAATGAGCACATCCAGAATCATTACAGGATGACCTGTCTCTCCAGTGTTGAATACTTACTCTATCTATAAGGGCAGATTAGGGTGACTTCACGTGTGGAAATCAATTATACAAATGGAACTTCCTAGCTATACGCAAATGCCTAATACCACAATTCTTGATATCCAAACACTTGGTGGTAAGATTAATTATCTTTACTAATAGACTTCTGCATTCTTCTTTAAAATGTGAGGCCTAGGTGTTTTCAAATTCAAATTCCAGACATAGGCTCCTTATGTAACATATGTTGCTATATGAGGATGTGTTGGAAACAAACTTTTAATGGAAGGAATCACTGGATGCAGTCTTTTTTTTTTTTTCCCCCAACCTCAAGCATGATGCTATGATGCCTACAGACAAGCTACACATTTATCAGATGTAATTTTCAAGATGAATTTGCAAAGGTAGCCAACTAAATAAACAGCCTCATCTGAAGTGGTGGTATGTACCCAAAGCCTCTATTGGTATTAATAGTTGTTACAGGTGCTCCATATGTTTATCTAACTCACTTTTCTATCAGTGTTGAACTTCAAGAGCCATCATCAAAATAATTAGTGATTTGGGGTGCATTGATTTTCAGATGTGTAGTTTGTGATAACTTGAAGATTTTCACGTGATGGGTAAAAAATTATTTTTTCTTCATTGTACCTTGGAAAATATTTACAGCAGTAAGAGTTTTATTGTGGCATTAGCAGCAGCAACTGAAGCACGTAAGCATATCATTGTATAAGATTCTTCATGACCACACATGCTCAGGGCTTATGGTTTTACATCTCTTCTGAGAAGTACAGGCATGGCAGCAGTAGAAGTACACATATAGGTACGTCTTTAAAAGCAGCAGAGTATGACAGCAGCCACTGCAATTTAAAGTGAAAGCAACAGCAAATGAATGTGCTTAGCAGCTGCTTTGCGTAATATCAATTATATTATTCCAGATAAGAGGAATAAAATATTCACTATAGCATGTGGGGAAGTGCTCGAATCCTGTGCTACAATAGACTGGTGAAAGAAATGTGATAGGAAGTAATATTTCCCTTGTTCAAGCTGTGTACATTCGAAATTCAAGCCCATTCACTATTGCCTCTAACTCCCAGTTCATAATCAGTGTCAAATTTTGCATTTGCATTTTTCTGCGGATGAAACATCACATGCAATCATTTTCAGAGGATCGTTTGAAAACCAAGTTTTTGAAAGTATCACCCTTTTAGCCTTCAGCAGAACAACATCACGCCCTCCAACTTTAAGCAGTATTTTGCAATCCATGTAAAGACTACTTTTTGGCATTAAATGAAACCTTTTTTCTAACAATGGACTACAGGTCAATATGAGCTGTTTACTCAAAGGGCTACTTTTTGATGTCAGACGTGACAGAAGCAAAATTCTGCTCACTACTGAAAATTTAGCCATGATTATTTTAACAGATAGATTTTGCCTTTTCAGCTCCAGCTCAGAATTTATAAAGGAGACATGTCACTTCTTTTTTTTTCTCTCCATCTCATTTAATAAAAAGTTACAGTTCGGTTCAAAAGTGTCATTTTAATATTTCCACCCACTTTTGTTCGGTTTGGCTGCTATGGAAGAAGGAAAAGGTGTTGTGCATTCCTAAATAGGCACTGGTGAGCAGATGGACTCTAGCTAAAAAATTCTGGGTGAGAGAAATCAGAAGTGTTTCATTTCCATGTCTGCTCTATTGGCAATGCAAACTCTGGTTCTGCTCAGACGTGCAGATTCCAAGAGGCGTGGAGTGGGAGAATGGAGATCTCAGAAGTTTCTGTAAAGTTTTAGAAATGCAGTGAAAAATATGATGTATTGTGAAAATGTGGAAAGTGTGAAAAAAAAAGCAGAGAGCAAAATCTCAAGAGCATAATTTTGCAATTACAAATCTGACTGCACATGCAAACTCACTGCCTGCTTACTATCAGTATACTCCTAAATTTCCAAAAGCAGCTATCAAGATAACAAAATGGTCCAGGTCTAAAGCTGACATTGTGGTACAGCATATTTAATCAGATCTATTCCCTGTGTGTCATTTCTTCCTCCCTACACACCATCTTCCTTGCAAGATGTTCTCAGCTTGGTAGTTGGCAGCAGAGTGCTAAAGACTTGGTTTTAATAATTATTTGTAGTAGATTTTTGCTTAAAGACCCAGATCAGATCCTGATTGTGCTGAGTTTGTAGAAACAAAACAGAGAGACAGTCAATGACTAAAAGAACATGTTGGGATAGGAGACTGTGGGGTTTGTATAGAGCGGGAAGTATATTGCAAACCTTTACCTTCCCCAGCAAGGAAATACTGCCATGGGTCCCTTGCAAATTAAGGTCAGTCATGAACATTGTAATTACCCAGAAGCAACATACAAGGGTACTGAATTTAATCCAGAAAGCCCTAAATTCTGTTCTATCCCTATTCCTGTACCTTCACCACTACATACACAAAAAAGTATTTTGTCTCCTGAGCTTGGTTCCGCAAGGCCAAGTTCCTAGTGAATGAAGAGGAAACGAGATAATGTTTTTCCCTTCCCCTACTCAAACATGTTTCATGAATCAGGGATTAAGTTGGTCCCTCTGCGACTGCAACTATGGGGCCTGTTATCTCCAAAGAGTATCTATCACATGGAAGAGATTAGGGAGAAGAGAGAAGGAATTGTTCATGACTCAGCACTGAATTTGTGGAAACCAAGAGTAAACTGATGGGACTGTAGTTGTCTCATTGGTGCTGCCCAGTTGGCAGCTCAGCTCCAGGAGGAGGCCATGCAGAACACCCTTGTGTTACCATGAGGCCTGTATGAACTAGTCAAAAGTCTTTCCGAAATTTATGGATCAAAGCAGACAACATTATCAAGCAGTGTTTTTATCAGAGACTTTGAGGAGAAAAAAACAGGACTAACCTTGACCCCAGGAAATTAAAGTCACATGCTAGGCAATACATGTCATCTGCCAGCTCCTAGATGCATGTTCATAACCTGAGATAAACATTTCTCACCATGCTGCCTTTATTGTTAGATAATATAGATTTCTCATCTTAAAAATATTGCTATCAAGTATCTCATAACGCCTGTGCCATAGCAACCTGTTAGTGTGATTTACTTTGACAGGAGACAATGGGTATTTTATTGTTTGACCCCTTCTGCTCTGGCAATGTAGGTTATTTTTTTTTCATAGGAGCTGTTTTATTTAATCTTACAGCAGGTGGTATTGAATCTTCACATCATTTTTTCCTATACCAAGGTACACTTTTAGAGTAAATAATATAATGAAAATCCAGGATTTCACAGAAAGGCACCCACTTAAGCAACTCTGCACTCTGTTGTTTCAGAAAAGATCTGTCACTAAAAATGTATGTATTGCAAGCAATTCAAGGAAACCTCTTTTTCTTTAACATGTGAAAGTAATTATGGATTCCCATAATTAAACCCATTAAGTTTAATGAGAAACCTTCAAATGACTTAAATGGGGCTTACCTCCCTTAAAAGGCCAATGTCACAACTACTGAGAGACCGTCATGGTGGCCATCCTGAGAATCAGGTATATAGGAAGGCTCAAGAATTTTTGGCTGTTTGTTAATGAGGTTAGTACAGTAAATTTGCAAGGAAATAACCACCAACTTGCTGCTTGCCTCATAAGCATGAATTACTGCAGTGTGAGCTAAAAGTTGAACCATACAAAGTTGAACCATGCAATTGTCACCATAAGAGGTTCTAGCCTCTGGGAATCAGGCAGAGAACTGTAACACTCATTCATTAGCAGAATTAACATGTATGTCTGAAGGAACTGAGACCAAGTCCAATGTCAATACTTGAACTAAACATATCATTGATGTTCCATTTTTAACATTTGCTTAAGTTTGGGACCTCTAAGCTGGCAAGTCAGCAAGTCTGGGAGTCTCCATTAAGCTGACTGCTCCTTCCAAACGTTTTGAACCTGGCCCAAAAGCTTAGAAACAGGGTAACTTATACAACATACATATGAATGCCGAAGCCAGAGTCCTAAAACAATGAGCCCCTCTGACAGCAGCAAGAACTGCTTGTGTATGAAGGAAATCTAAATGATCATTTACACTTCAAATAAGCTTTCAGGAAATAGGGGCTTCCAAAACTCTTCATCAAAAATCAAGTCGAGGCAGCCTGTATTAATCGCTGAGGCAAATTAACTGCTATGCCCCAGAGATTGCAGTCTGCATCACTGCAGCCAATGTGACAAAGGAAAGTTCTGAGATGGGATATAAAGGAGAGCAACAAAGCAGCTTTGTTCATTAAGCTCTTTTCCCAAGCTGAAGAGGTAGCCAGGGACTGTTTCTTTGACATCTAGCAAGTAGATGATTGTGAGCAGCTAACAGAAGAACTGACCCCTTGGTACTGAACAACAGGTAGCAAGAGAAAAGATAAGCCAAGTAGGTTCCCTACAGTATTAGTTTAATACTTGTTTGAATGATTGAAACTATGTTTGAAACTATTAGAGAAGAGATGCAAAAAAGTGGTGGGACAGGTTTAAAATAACAAATGAAGAGGGCTATACTGGGAATAGTGTTCTGACTTTTAATAGTATTCCAACTTTCTGCACTGTAATGGAGAGGGATTTCCCAGATGAATATTTTTTTTTCGGGCTGAACCTGATGGGGCTGCCGCAGACCAAGGCTTTTGAAGAAAACCTTGTGTATTGGATCATGTTCTCCTCATAGTGCTGCTTCTTTAACGTATAATGTGAAGGTGGGGAAAAAAAACCACCTCAGAGTATTCCCTGAGTAGTTTTCCCATATTCATCATCTGATATGTATGGATCTGTCAAGTGAAGGTTCAGCTGCTACTTTCTTTCTGCTGGACTTCTAGTCACAATTTTAATCATGTCTTGCATTCAATCTGAATCAATTTAGGATCATCACGTTTCAGAATTTCAGTTCAACAGAAAACATTAATAAATGGAAGAATTAATTCCAGCACAGAGTAGATCAATCAAATCCTCAGCTTGGGAGCTACTTACACACTACTGTGTCTCTTTGTCTTTTTCTCATGGGTCAAAAAGTCACCACACTGCTACTATGGTAACAACCAAAAAAAAAAATTAGGCAAAACCCTAGTCAAAGTGACAAGACAGATGCTGCAATTTTGTTTGCAAACGGAAAGTGTTGAACTCTGCTCTGTAGCCTCTTGTGGTGGGCAAGAGGGAGGGGGAGAAGAAGAAAGGTTGGTTTGAACTAATTAATGTATTCTCTGGTTGCAAGTCAATTGATCTCTGAGAAGATGGTTTCATAAAGCAGAAAAACAATGTGTGCTCGTTGATTATATCCCTTTATAGAAGGGAACAGTTTGCGGGAAAGGAGGACATGTTACACAGCACAGGAAGGACCCCTCTCCCAGCTTCCGCGCTCCCATTCCTGCCCTCCCCTCCCGTGTACTGCAGCCCTCAGAGGCAGACAACCAGCAGGATTTACATAATCCTGGTCAAAATGTAATATTCCAGTGTTGTCCCTGACTCGTTTCATTTACTTTTGTAGACATAGTCTGAAAGAATCCGAATTCATCAGTTCTGGCTGGAAATATGTAAGTGCCAGGGCAGGCAAGTACAGCCTGCACCTGCCCTTGCTGGACTCGCAGCATGCTGCAAAACAGACTGCTTGGCGTGCTCGCTGCTTGCTTGGGGCAAAATGGTGCTGGGGTAGAGACAATGTAACGGCTGGTGCGGTTCCCTTAACCACCCATTTCCTTTTGTGTGATGATACAACTTTGAGATTTTGGAGATAAGTTATTGATTATCAATTTTTTCTCCAGCACCAGTTTCAGTGTAAGATACAAATCCTTTGCTGACAAATTAAAATGTGTTAAAATCATAAAATAATTTTGAAAGTCATTTCAGACCTCCCAGCTGGCCTAACTCTTGAATATCCAAAGCCAAGTTTGCTATATAGGCAATTAAGGATATTCTTGCCTTTCTAAAGAGGCATGTACATTTAAAGCATAATCCAATTCAAAATACAGTACTGTAGAAAACAAGACCTGGCATAGATATCCTTACTATTATGCCTTATTTTTTGCTTACTAGTTAGACCAAGGTGTTAGACCTTGGTAAGTAAATATCTTTCCTTTATGTATTATTTCCAGAGGTATTATTTATGTGTCTATGGAAGCTAAAGTTACTAAAGCTATCTTTAGCACTTGAGAAAAATTGAAGATGTATCTTCATTTTAAGGATTCTGTGGCATCCTCACAAATACATCACTGATATTTATTATTCTCTCCACAAAAAGTATTATAACAGAGCAGCTCCACCTTTATGGCTCAGGAAAGGCAGCTGGAAATAGTTCCCCCTGAATCCCATCAGTGTCACTGTCGGTGTCACACAGAGGAGGTCTTTGTGGAAGAGTGCAAAGCACTTAGCCCTCTGGGGCCAGCACACGTGTTTCCATTGTATTATTTGCTCCTGCTGGCCCAAGGAAAAAAAGAAAACATTTTAAGTCATAAACCTTGCAAAATTGGAAACCCATATGCCAAACTCTGCCTTGAAATGCATGCTTGAACACCTTTTATTGGAACCTGTAGAGCACTGGATAAAAACAGGAGCAGAATTTAGCTTCAGATATGATGGGAGTCATTTTTCTAAAGCTTCTGGAATTGCTCCAACTCCGCTCCAACTGCCATCAGGACAAGTTTTACTATATAATCTTTTTAAGGATGAAGATTGGAACGCATATCAAAGACTTTTTTGAAAACCTCAGTGCATATTTTATGGGTTAGTTTTGGGTTTTTTTTAATTATATTGATAAATTTGGAGTAAAAATTGTTTGAATAAATGAATCATTTCATTATCACTTTGGGTCACATACAGATTACACAAGTGTTACAATGAGGAACCTATCCAAGACCCGGACAAATTTCCAGAAAACTTATCTTTGTCCACCTCAGTAATTAAGGAAGTTTTCTTAAGTCTTCTGAAAGCTTTTTAGGAACCCATGAAAGTTTAGCAACATCCTTAGTTGAAGAACCATCACATAACTTGCTAGACAAGCCAGGACTTGGTCATCATCATATTTTGACTCACTCTAATTAGGTAACATGGTTTTCATTATACAATATGTCAGTGCTGGTATCTTGCAGAATAGTTAGCATGTTTGCTTTGGAAACAGGATTCCTGGGAGAGGGGCTGCCTCATCCCCAGGGAGTTTTCGCGCATACTATTCATTTTGCAGCCAGGTGCCCTAAGAGCAGATCACAAGACACTCTGCATGATAGCTCATCATTTTTTCTGTTGAAACTGGATCAAAATCCAGCTACAGGTGCAAGCATCATGTCTTCAGAGGAAAAATGCAACACAGTGGGCACAGGACATGCAAATGGCAATAAGGAATCATGGTGACTTGATTTACTTTTTTATTGTTCATATAGAAATTTCCTAGTCTAAATTGTAAAAATAGGAAAGGATGTAGATCCCCATATACTATACTGCCAAATACATAACCCTTTATTCTTATTCTTTGTCAGTGACAACTCATTACTTATCTTAACCTGATGGGTATAGAATCGAACTAGAACCAAGGCCTCTCAATTTCCAGATGTCTTTCCCTGCTTTTGCCTTAAAAAGACATTGCTCTAGTAAGTGTCCATCCTTAGAAGGTGATGGAGAAGCAGAGTCTCCTCTTGCCTTGGGTAGATTCATCGCATCTTTGGTCATTTATTATGTAGACATCACTTCCTGTCCTAACATGTTCCCATCACATTCCATGATAAGAAACAGACATTTTTAAGGAACCAGTTATTACAAGACAAAAAGAACTTACCAGTCCTCCAGTTCAGCCTAATAATTTATCATCTTCATGGTTAAAAAACTACTTACACACTATTTCTGACTTGAAACGGTCTGGCTTTACCTTTTAGTTGGTGGTTTCTTTGCTGTGCCTTTCTCCGTTCAGATAAAGAGTCCCTTAAACTAACTGATGGCAGAGTGAGGCACAAACATCAGACAATTTTGATTACCACTCTCGTTCCTTAACTGCAGAACTGTGGGCTCCCTATAAGAAAATACAGAGAATGGATCATTCACGGAGATTCCTAGATTAGCTGAGCATATACCATACATATTAAAAATGGCTGTGACATCCTAGATTATGGATGCACTGCCTTATGTCACATCAAAGCTATCATAAAACTAGTCTGTCACCTTGTAAATGACAAAAGATTTCTTTTTTTTTTAAAAGAGGAAAGGCATTATTTCATATTCTCCCTGTCAATTTGAATAGTCTACTTAAGCACTGCCTTTTTAAAATAAAATATAATGCCTCAAGAAATGAGCATTTTATGCATATTATTATAATATTTATTTTTATATTCAGCTACTCCTACAATATAACTCAGTGTGGTAAATAGCTCATGCTAATTACTTAAAAATCCATTAAATTTTAAGTCTCATAGCAGATGCAAACACTATTTCAAATGTTCTCATTGTGTTGCCTACATAATTCATGAACTCTTATTAGNTATAATAAAGAGTGAGAGGTCATGAAGTGTAGCAACTGTAGGAGATGTTGGAGGTGCACAGGCACGTAGGACTGTGGGTAGTTCAGGCAGTCACTCCCAGAGCCAGGGCTGGAACGCCTGAACAGTCAGGAGGGATCTCAGGTTCCAGTCCCCAATACCAAACCTATTACATTATTTTATTCATTGACTCTTTTGGAGTCTATCTCCTTTTTGTTTCTCTTTCCCTGGACCTNAAAAGAGGAAAGGCATTATTTCATATTCTCCCTGTCAATTTGAATAGTCTACTTAAGCACTGCCTTTTTAAAATAAAATATAATGCCTCAAGAAATGAGCATTTTATGCATATTATTATAATATTTATTTTTATATTCAGCTACTCCTACAATATAACTCAGTGTGGTAAATAGCTCATGCTAATTACTTAAAAATCCATTAAATTTTAAGTCTCATAGCAGATGCAAACACTATTTCAAATGTTCTCATTGTGTTGCCTACATAATTCATGAACTCTTATTAGAATGCAGACTCCAAGCGGGCATTTGGTGTGTGAGCCACACTCTCCAGCTTTTTGTGTGTTCCTGAAAAAGTGGAATACACGCCTCCAGAGCCTCAATACCAAATCTTTCTGTTCAGCGGTTATGCTGACTGTCGTGGTTTAACCCCNAACAGTCAGGAGGGATCTCAGGTTCCAGTCCCCAATACCAAACCTATTACATTATTTTATTCATTGACTCTTTTGGAGTCTATCTCCTTTTTGTTTCTCTTTCCCTGGACCTATAAATAACTGGGAGTTCACAGTCCTGTGGCAGCCCAACCTGACAAGGAAGAGCAGAGGATTGTCCTGACCCAGCCCTACCTCTGTCTCAATGTGAGCTCAGCCTCACCAGCTGGGGATGGTGCCCTTGTTAGTGTAGCATTCATCAACTTTGGCTGTTGGTTCCAAAGGGCATTATATGTCCTATGCTGTATCTGCAAGAGGTCTTGGATGCCCTCAAGTATTTAAAATGGCACTAGATACCTGTGCTCAGGCACCTGAATCATTTCCTATATATATGGAATTTAGCCATTTAAATAAAAAGTAGATATTTTGGGGTCTTTTTATAGATGAAATTAGAGGCTGATTCATCCCACCTATGCTAGTTATCCGTCTAAGCATGATATGTAGCACCCTTTGGAAATGACTATTCTTTCTATTCACTGTAAGACAAGTTTAGAGTAACTAACTTTAGGCAATCAACTTTTATACTGCTACAAGCAGGCAAGAGGCCTTAGGTCTACCCGTTATAGGAATTTGTTAAAAATTCAGCAATTTATAAATAGCATCCTGAGTCCCAAAACAAAATTTTCTTAGTGTGGTAAATAACACTTTTTTTCCCAAATGAACTAGTAATTCACCTCTATATTCTCTGTCTGTAATATATGTATAACAAGATTTCCATAGTTCTCCAAGATGTTCTGATACTAAAACTATTAACAATCGTGAAGTACTCTTTAACTGCAGAAATGGGAACTCGTAAGTACTTCAGATAGTCACTTCTCCAAGTATAGCTGTACTTTAAGAACAGACCTCTGTACCCCAGTCAGCTTTTCTCTAGCAAAGCCCACCAGATCTGAAGATCCAGTGGTTTTGTACTCATATTCAAAACTCCGCTTTTCTAAGTTTAGTGTCTTGCAGGTAAATGGATACATGGTGTGCAAAGCACAGACAGTCAGCATATTTTAGTGCTCTTTATACATACTTTAAAAGCTTTCATATAGTACTTTGGCTATTTCTAACTTTTATGCTTCAATTCCCTATTCTATTCTGTAATATTTTCTCTATCTTCTCTGATCTTGCACTTTGATAGGGGTAGAAAACCTTTGGGAGAATGATCTAACACCTCTTGCTATCTTTCTTCTTCATTTTTTTTTTTTCTCCAATATACTTGTTTAGTTGTATTCTTGCCATCTTATTTAATATCTTCTGTGTATAACAAATATGTCATGATTTTTGATGGTTGGACTCGATGATCTTAGAGGTCTTTTCCAACCTTAATGATTCTATGATTCTATGATTCCTTTTCTTAGCAGAAAACCACAATATCAGATTTGTTTTCAACTTTAACCCTTCACTTTAACCAAAAAGGAGATAAAACCATTAACAAATAGTCCTAATCCAGGTCGAAGAGGAATTGGCGTAACAGAACATCACCCCTTTCTTTCTTCAGGCTTCATGAAAGCCCCACTATGTAAATACTTGAGGATCAGTTTCTCCAGTTCCCCATTTTCATCACATTGAATAGTATCTTGCACAGTCTTACCGAGCTTGAGGAGAATAGCTGTAGGGAAGGGAAATATTTAAGGAGAGCTTGAGATCCCATAACCATGGCTGAGAAAAAGGAGGTTTTTGCCTCGAAGCACTTGCTCTTTGTTAAACCCTAGCCCAGATTACCTCCACACTGATGAGTGATGAACTCACTGGTACTTATTCCAGCTGTGTTTCTCCTGTGTTGTTCAAAATCCTTGATATGTTCTTGAGTATTTTAACCCTCAAACATAAAAGATCTTTTTATCACTTAGATCTCTCAGGCTTGAATCTGAGTGTGTGTATATATATTCCCTCTGGTCCAGTCTTACATAATAACAGTGTTAGAAATTCAATTACTTCCCTCAGAAATAGTTTGATAATCATAATAGCTCTCGTCTTTCTGAAATTTTCCTTATGCGCAGTCAATTTTTGTGTTCTGTGAATTTTACCTTTTAATTCATACTTCCTTTCTACCAATCGTGTTTCCACTCTTCAAACAAAATGTATTTTAAAGAACTCATATGGCACATTTCTCTGTGCATCATATTCCTGGGACTGATATGTCTGTGTGTAGAGAAGTTTCTCAAGTAATAAGCCGATAAATAATAGATTATTTCTGTTTTGGTAATGACTGTGGCCTGAAACAAGCTAATGACTATAAAGTTTAAAGTGTTGAAGGATTTTTATACTATGTAACTGCTTTTCTTAGATAACTATTGAATAATTAGATAGGTTTTGCCGTTCATCAGTCTAATGTACTACCCATCTCTACAGAAGATATTAATCACTTCAGAAAAAAAACATTTTATGGCTTGGGATTCAAGACTTTATGATTGTACTTTAGATACAAAGATTCTTAGTGAATAACAAATGAAGACAAAGGTGATGTCACAATATTTTATTAAATGTTACAAACTATTTCAGCTTTTATTTCATTTTTTGCTTCCTCTTTTCCTTTGGAGTCAAAATAACAAACCATCTTCATCTCCATTTGCCTCTAGCAAATCCAGAAGTGAGAGCTTTAAAAAATGATGCATGATATCACATTCACATAACGTTCCATTTTGTAATGTTGACTCATTGACAAAGGAATAGGGCAAAATCCTTATCTATGAATGCACTATGCTATGAATTTCATTTCAACTATTTTTCATAGTGGGTGATGAAAAACTCAGAAATTTCAGCAGTGGAGAATAAGTAATCTATAAGCTATGCTTCCTGAAAAAAACTCCTGCTTGTGAAGCTATTTTTATTGAGGCTTTTGTTGTAAATATTTTTGAAAGAGATTTAGAGATTCCATTTTCTTTCTGATAATTTTGTAATATTTCCATGATTTACACATTTTTCCTTGGTCCACTTTCAATTTATGTTTCAGTAATTTTTAACCAATTGACTTTTTAGTTTGCTTTACTAAATATAACTGGTAAAACACATCAAATTATTCTGTAGTCATTAGAACTGGTGGAAAGATTTAAAAAAGAAACCCAAAACATTTCCCTGCTGTTTCCATCCCTTTCCTTCCCTTCTTTTCCCTTCACTTGAAAAATAATAGTTTGTGGAAATTGAAACTTTTAAAACAATTGATTTGCACTTGCTGATTCTTCCTGATGTTGTCAGAGCCTTTCTTCTTTAGGATGCTTTCCTAGAAGACAGTAGCCAGACAGTTCTACCACTGAGTATTTCAGATGAAGGTGAGATATACATTACCTGTCCAAGTGTGTCAATACTAGACCACGAGATAGACTTCAGAGGGATGACTAGAAGTGACAACATCATGCTCTTGGACCTTCTGTGCTTGCAAAGCCTTAACATGACATCTGTTCTGTAGGTGGTAGTGTCTTATATTATCTTCATTCAGAATTAATTACTGCCTCCAACAGTACAGTCAAAATGTCCTTCTAGTCCCTATTTCACCACTATCACCTCTGTTTTTTCCATACAATTGGGGAAAAAAACATCACTATAAAAAAGTCAATAAAGTGCTCTTCTGAGCTTTCTTCCCTTTCCAAGACTTTTTTTCCCTCCCCATATCTTTTAACACAGTTGTGAACATTATCAGCCATACAGGGAAAAAGTATCCAGGTGATACATCCATCCCTCTTACCACGAAATGCATCTCTCCAAACATAATTCTTCAGCTTTCTGAAGTAGGACCTGACAATATGCTTTAAAAGTGGGTTGATCATGAATATTCATTTCTCCAAGGAACAATATTTTCTCCTGTAATGTTCTTAACTATACTCATCTTACCCTGTACTTAAGTCTGTGGTGCAAATGTACACTACAACATTTTCAAAAGTCTAAGAATTAGAATTTTCACAAATAAACAAGTTACAGCATTTTTAGGTCACTATTTTCCAAGTCATATTTGGATAATGGGTACAGCTTCTTAAATAAACTATTCCCTGTTACGACTCAGATTTTCAATCTATGCTTAATTTAAACTCCCTAAGGTTGATAAGTTTAAACTCTTTCACATGGATGGTTGATGTTCAGTAAAGTTTCCTGAACTTTATTTACTGAACAAAGATTTGAATAAATTAAAAGAAGGGAGGAAATTATGTTTAATGCAATCATATTTAGTAAAAGGTTTTCTTTTTTCCACTGACAATGTTTATTTCGGATCCACTAATAACCTCTTTCCTGAGGTCTCAGAAAATAATTTTTCCTTCTGAGATCACATCGCACTTCAGATACTTTCTAGTTTCAATATTTTACTACGTTTAATTTGTCAAAATAGAATGTATTGATGTCATTCTTACCCATCCTGCACATTGGTTTGTCCTTTCTCTCATTACACTTATATTGCACTAAATGATTTACACTGCTGTCTGCTTTATTACATTGTAGAGAAGGGTATTGCTGAGTCAGAACATACATAGCAATATGATGAAATTATTTTCCATGCATATAGCCACTCTTGTACTATTACTGTGATAATTTTTGTGAAAATGACAGTTTTTAATGTCTGCACTATTCGGTCTGCTATGTTGATTTAAACTATCAGACACAGTTATTATTTTGACAATTAAAGGCCTATGTATTGAATCTCATCTCAGATTTGTCTTATTAATTATAACAATATTACTCTTCTGCTTTGTAATAAACCTTATATCTGATCACTGGCAGTAAATAGGATGTTTCCTTACACTGAGAATGATCTGAGAAAGAGACCCTTTCTAAAGTTTAGAAAATTATACCTTTAATTACAGGTATTACACTTCATATCTGAGTATTTAAATAGGTTATTACTTTTAAAAGATATCCAGAATCAGTAATCCTGGGATATTTTAGGGGAAATACTTATTTATGTCCTAAAGTATTATATCAAATATTAATTAATTGCTGGGGAAAAAAAGTAAAAGATAAAAAGTAACAACACACTGGACTTCAATTTTGGTGGGAATGTATAGCTGAAACAAGGAGCATAACCAAAGTAAATGTAAAAGATGTTTAATGGTTGTAGTTAACCCTTTGTGCAATGGTTGAGTTTCACACAGTATATGTGTGCATATATATTTGGATTAAAAAAGCATGTAGCATATGATTATTTAGGTGACATAATGTTATGGCAAACCAAAAATGTAAATTTTTCTCCATTACAGTCACAAAATGGTGAACTTTTTTGTCTCTTTGCTTGCAGAATGGAGATATCTATCATTTCACATGACTAAGATTTTTTATTTTACCTATCGTTCATTTTCTATTAGCAATTGCTACTGCTGCTACATTGTAATCTGTGGCACAATTAAGATATTCAATATATGAAACATTGTAATGTTTCATCTTTACTATGCCACCAGTATTCATTTCTAACTAATGCAATATGAATATTTTATGATTAATGAACTCTCTTGCAAAAATAGTAATATAAAATCTTCAGGCTGTAGGAACTGTTCCAGGACAACTTTCAGTAAGGTAACAAGGCATCTCTGGTGGTCACGCAAAATATGACTGAAAAAGAAGTAACTGACTGACTGAATTGTAAATCCAGTCCAAACCTCAACTTGTGGTTTTTTTTTTCCCATGTTCCATTCACCCATTTTTGTTTTGTTAGGTTTTTAACTTTATATAGCATTCCATATTTGGGCTACATAAAATACCAAATATTAAAAAAAAAATCTTATTCAATGGAATGCAAAAAATCTAATGTTATATTTTCAGGAATGGCAGAGATGGACAATACTTATATAAAAAATTAAACATTGTGAGTCTTTAAGTATTAAACATTAATGGTGGGGTAACGTGGACCCTCAGCGAATTTGCTAATGATACAAAACTGGGAGGAGTGGCTGATACGCCAGAGGGTCATGCTGCCATCCAGAGGGACCTTGACAGGCTGGAGAAATGGGAAGTGCAAAGCCCTGCATGTGGGGAGGGACAACCCCATGCACCAGTACATCCAGTTGAGCCCCCCCAACTGGAAAGCAGCTCAGCAGAAAAGAACCTGAAGGCCCTGGTGGACACCAAGTTGAACATTGCACATTGGCAATGGGCACAGACTGAAACACGGGAGGTTCCTTCTGAACATCAGGAAACACTTTTTTCCTGTGAGGGTGACCAAGCAGTGGCAAAGGTTGCCCAGAGAGGCTGTGGAGTCACCCTCCTTGGAGGCATTCAAAAGCTGTCCTGGCCAACGGGCTCTGGGTGGCCCTGCTTGAGATGGAGGGTTGGACCTGGTTACCCTCTGAGGTCCCTTCCAACCTCAACCATTCTGTGATTCTGTGATGTCTTTCCTAAACCATTCTTTTCCTGTTTTTCAGTATACAAATTACACAGCATGTACCAGTTAAGCCTAAAAATGATAATAAAATAATTTAGACTTTGAGTATGCGAAAGTCTTATGCAGTAACTGTACTTAACAAAGCCCGTGGAAGTATCTGCAGCTTGCACAGAAAGTCTCCCTAAAGCTAATATTAAGAATGGTTATTCTCCTAGTCAAGCAGAGCCGCTTAGCTTCTGCTCTGCAATTTGCATCAAGCACAAAAAAGTAAGGTAATGTCAATTTGAAACTTTTCCCATTTTAAAATATACTTTACTTTTCAAAACAGCATACTTTGCTTAGAAAGAATTCTAATAAAAGAAAGAAAATTGAAGAAATATTCTGCATAAACTCCATGTGAAATGAAACATCCTGGTTTAGTAGAAAGAGCACCTTTCATTATTCAATTTATTTTCAGTCTTCTGAAAACATCAAACCCAAAACATTGTAGTTTCTGTTCAAGCCAAACTGCTCAGTCACCCATTTTTTTCATTTGACCACTGAAATAAAAAGTACATTCGACCAGCTTTATTTTAGTATTATTAAAATAAAAGTTGTTTATATGTTTAGAGTAGACGCAAGTACTATTCTATCTATTCACACTATCTGAAGCTGTGTAAAAATTCTTCACAGATGGAAAGAAAATACTAAAACCTGATGTGTTATATGCTTTCCTATTTCCTAAAATCAACAGTTTTTCATATTTATGCCCAACGTCTTCTGTACTGCTCATCCCTCACCTAGAGCTATAGGATTGATTCACATAAACTTGTTAATATTTGGGCATTTAAAAACTGAACTGGGAATATTACCTTCCTGTTTTGTATACCTTACTGTTTATTTCCAGTTGGGCTGGGATCTTGTCCTTCACTCTGGAGGGATAATTCATCCCATCCTCAAGTCATTCTCTAAAACAGGCTAGATGCAAAACTCCAACAGTGCTGATTTTTCTTCTTTAGCAACATATGGTACCCCCAGTAACTTTCCCAGGTACAGATGTCTATACTGAAGATGTCTACAGTTAGTTGAGATTAAACCCACTGCTAAAGTTAGGTGGGATGTTTTCACCTTTCATGTATAAGAAATATGTGGTTTTTATGGCTATTGCAAAAACACTGCGGTTTCTTAAAACATCCTTTGAGGATCTGTAAACATACCAAGAATCACTCTGTCATACCCAAACAAACCCAAGTAAGAAAAAAGTACCATTCTTTAGACAACTTTATAGAACATTATGGCTTTATAAAAGCAGCAGCAGAACCTTTTTCAGCAACATTTTAACCCATGATGTTCCCATTTACCATTTAACAATAGTTTCATTTATTTCACAAGATTGTATTTAGGTGTTATTGTTTATTCATGCCAGGCAAAGCCATCCTGTTGTGGTAAGATGCAGGTTATTTGTACAAGATTAGCACCTGCTGATACATCTTTTTACTATAAAATGGAAAAAAACATATGTGTAATTTTAAAAACAGTCATGTAGCTTTTGTTTTGCCTCTGTTGGTGTAAATTATTCTAAGTCTCAATCACCTCTTGAAAAAAAATCATTCCTGGGTTCTTTTCAACTTATAACTCTTAAATTTTTTCTATTATCTAGAGGCAGTTAGTTACTTTGTCAGTGTGACAGAGCAGGTACATTGAAAAAAAAAAATACTGCTGAACCTGTAGATTAATTACAAGCAGGAAAACTGAAAAAGGAGGTTCATTGTTTGGTTTAATTGTCAAAGTATCTATAATGTTGATGGAACTATGTTGCTTTACACCAGTAGAGGATGTAGCACTAGAGGTTTTTGATTCCATGTAAGATTGCACAAACTTTGTTCTCATCCTGGTTTAGGATATGCTTGATGCTGTTTTCTCTAGGTAAGTATCCAAAATGCAGTACTAAAATTACTTAGAACTGCAGGTTTTCATCCATGCTGAAAATTACATCAGTGTAAGGGGTTCTGCAGGTTTGTTTCCTTAGTGTGTTGGAGTGTCTGTTTCCCCCAGAGGTACTTGCCTTTCTAGATATCTACCCACCACTTAAACCATGTCCTAAAGACTTAATCTTAAAACAATGTTAGATTGATAATGCTGAAAATGTTCCTGCAAAATGCTAAAGGACAATCAACATGGCACGCTTCCAGCATTAAATTCCACCTAGATGCCTTTAATTAATTCATCAATCAATGGTGGGAAAATCTGGTCCTGTTACCTTGATTCTCAGATCCTAATCAAAGGCTAATTAACATTAAAAAGATCAACAAGCTCTCGTAGAATACACACCTAGAGTCATCCTGATGGGTATAAGGGGAAGAAGATGCTGATAAAGCTATTTAAGGAACTGGTACTTTAATATTACTTTCTGCTTGGAAACTAACTTTATTTAAGTTGGGGAAGAGAGGAATAATAGAGAAGATTGAGCAGGGTTAACTCACTGGATTCTAGAAGTATGGACAGTTTTATCAATAGGAGGGACTGAGTTTGGTTTAGATCTTATATGAAGGCTTAGGCAGATGTGAATTTCATTTGAAAACATTTTTCGTCACCGTAGTTAAAATCTGTCCTCCTCCTCTTTTCTATGCTTTATCCAGAAGATTCCTTTCATACTCAGCTCATGGGTATGAAAGGAGGAGAAGAGCAGCTGGTTTTCATGTGGTTGTCTTATGAGACGGGTAATGCCTGCAGGCTTTTTTATTGTGGATAACTCATATATAGGTGGCTAATTTTTTTCAGTTACTGAACTGTATGACTTTATCAAGCTTCAGATCAAGATACATTGCCCACTCATCAAAGGGATCTAAGTGTGGTGACATGCAAATAAAAAGCTCATAATGATTTCAAAATTCTACTGAAATAAATGGTAGAACTACAGCCCAAATCAGTCATCAGAAAGGATTAAGTCCTCTAAGTCTTATTCTGGTAATTAAATACATTGGATTCTTGATTCTACCTTCTAAAAGCTGCTTTAATTAGGGTAAAAAGCTGATGAGAAAAGCCATGTTTAATACATGTCATGAACAAAAGTATACTGAGCCTACAAAATTCTGGGTATAAACTGGATGTTCATCAGCTTCATCTACTGGCACGCTACTTAATATTTGAATAAAAGTGCATTTCATTCACTGGTGAGTATAAGGCAGTATTACAGCCTTCCCTGCAATTCTGTGGATTGTTATTTTCCCAGATTTTTTTTAAGGGAAAAGTTTGTTAAGTGCAGATGTCCAATTGACTGAAAGAGAAATAAATTGTTGTGAAATAGAACTGCTGATTTCTGATCAGATACCACAGAATCTATAGACAGGGTATGAATTCATATATATAAAGATGAATTCTCAGGAGACTATGTTTACTGATGTAATTACTGATGCAATACTGTGAGATAATGTCATACATCAGGTCAGATGATCCTGTCAGGTCACAAACACTGAATAATTCCCAGAAATGGGGTGGTGAAAAGGGAGAGAGCAGAAACCAAGACAGTCATAAAAATCTGAGGACCAGGATTTTGATTAACACCAAGGACTGAACCTAGACTACATACCAGGTTTTTTGAGCTAAAGGAACTAAGATTTCTTTCTGGTACTTTTTTTTTTTTTTTTTTTCAGATTTTTTGGTCAAGCACAAAGAAAAAGGTACACAATACAGTACACAATAAATAGTACCAGTATGTCCTGAAGTTTGATTTGGGTCCATAGTACAAAGGAGGCAGGAAGCTATTACTGCTAAACATGTTTGACATCTTTAAAAGCAGGAATCGTATCAACCTATCTGCTGATGGGCTAGGGTAGAGATGGTACATGAAGAGCAAGAGTTGTCTTAATTTCTCTTCAAGTTTCTATATTAAATACTTACTTGGTGTAAATCAGAACATTGCCAATGATTTCAGCTTTTATTCCTACTAAGTTAAAACCTTACCTTTCTTTCTCTGCAGTTGCCAAGATACAGTACATATCACAAAATTCTTGAGGAGGGAAAACACTTAAAGAAGCAAGAAAAAAAGTATGTGAGATGGAGAGGCTGTGGGATTGATTGGCTCTGGAAATGAAATAAGTCCTTTGTTTCTGAAAACATCTTTGCATGATAGCAAACAGGCAATGCTCATCAGGAGTCAGTTGTGTCTCTCAACTCATAAGCAAAATAAGAGCAATGACAACACAATAAAAAAGTCTCAGAGACAAAGAAATATAATAATAATAATAATAAAAATAATAAAAAAATAATAATAGAGCCTTCCTTTAGTTCAAGAGAAAATTTCAACCAGAATACAAACTTTGTATGTTCAACATGAATTTAAAATTACTTTTTTTTTTTTTT
>VZTQ01001022.1:213159-270609 GCA_013400755.1 Pelecanoides urinatrix
TTTTTTTTTTTTTTTTTTTCAGATTTTTTGGTCAAGCACAAAGAAAAAGGTACACAATACAGTACACAATAAATAGTACCAGTATGTCCTGAAGTTTGATTTGGGTCCATAGTACAAAGGAGGCAGGAAGCTATTACTGCTAAACATGTTTGACATCTTTAAAAGCAGGAATCGTATCAACCTATCTGCTGATGGGCTAGGGTAGAGATGGTACATGAAGAGCAAGAGTTGTCTTAATTTCTCTTCAAGTTTCTATATTAAATACTTACTTGGTGTAAATCAGAACATTGCCAATGATTTCAGCTTTTATTCCTACTAAGTTAAAACCTTACCTTTCTTTCTCTGCAGTTGCCAAGATACAGTACATATCACAAAATTCTTGAGGAGGGAAAACACTTAAAGAAGCAAGAAAAAAAGTATGTGAGATGGAGAGGCTGTGGGATTGATTGGCTCTGGAAATGAAATAAGTCCTTTGTTTCTGAAAACATCTTTGCATGATAGCAAACAGGCAATGCTCATCAGGAGTCAGTTGTGTCTCTCAACTCATAAGCAAAATAAGAGCAATGACAACACAATAAAAAAGTCTCAGAGACAAAGAAATATAATAATAATAATAATAANATTTATCTTTTGTCATTGTTTCCAGGGTGAAGCTGGTCCATGTTTTTAATTAATCATTGATTTAACACCAGAAGGTCTGGAATTTTCTTAATGGGGAGAGACTTTCTGCATATTCAATATTCCCTTGGGCCACAACGGTTTTGGAAGCTTTGTCAGTATTATAGGTACTTATAAGTTAGTGCCTCATACTGCCTTTGAGAAGCTGTGCTGTTGTCAATACATAACTCTTCTAGGTTTAAGACCAACAGCTTCTGCATACTCAGTTGCTCAGTGCTCCTCCTTCTGTGCTTTCATTAGGCCACGGATGAAAAGTGGTAATGGTTTCCTTAAACGTGCTTCACGGGCACCTTCTTTACAGATGGCTGGTGAGCTTGTTCCTACTAGGAAACTTCCATCAATTTTAGACTTCTTTCTCCTTCTTTTCTATATATTGCAGATCTGGTACATAAACTAACTGCTGGATCCCTTCTACAATCCATAATTCTTCACTTCAAAGTTCAGTACCAAATAAGAACTTATATTGTTTGGTGACCTTTTGTACAAGCACTTCAGCAGCAATTAAATGTTCCTTTTCTTTTGTGCCATGAGAAGACCCAGACTGTCTGCTTGCTTTTCAAGTGAGGAGAAAAACAGTGCTGTTAAGAGCAGTGACAGCAGCCTCCTTTTTCATTAGCAGCAACAGTAAGAAAAGGCAGAGAAGGAAAAGCAGCTGCTATAGCTGATACCAATGTGCCAATATTCCAGCAGGAGTATAATTTGATTTCCAACTGTGAAGTGACACACGCAGCACATAGCTGTAATTTTGATATTAGTGCATAAATAACATTGTGCTCAAACTCAACATTTGTATTTTCACCTATTGCAAAGAACAGGAAGCCAATTTTCTCCTCACAGTTTACTGTGCCATGGTATACAAGCTGTAAAGGCTTTTCACTACTAAATAGACATAATCAGTGAGTTTTGTTCCTCTATGTAATCATTTTTGTTTGATAAGAATAGCTAGTGGAAGCTGCAGGACTGACCCACTTCCCTGGGCCATTCTATGTCTCTCACTTTTCACCTTGGCTTGTCCACACAGATGTGTTAATTGAAAGGCTGAACAAGAAATTATGAAAACCATCATATGCTATTTATTAAAATACCTTCTCGAGTATTATAATGATGAATATTGAGTTGGAATTAGGCATTTTCTTGCAATGAGAAGAGCAAATTAAAACATTCATGGTGCCTATAAGCTGAAAAAAAAAAAAGAAAAAAATCTGATGCTATGTGAAGTGAGCACTGCAGCATGTCAGTTTATATCCAGTCATTAGACCACACAAAGCACAACGTAGCAATATGAAATATGAACCTTCAAGCTGTACTGAATCACTCATTTCAAGAAAAACAAAACAAAGCAAAGCAAAAAAAAACGTCAACAGAGAAATTGAGATCTCTCCATTCACTGGCAGATATCCTCTCAGCTTCTGAAGTCACTAGCAAAAGACCGTCCTTATTCCAGTTGTTTTTCTTTCTATTGACACCCCCAGCCACATTAACTTAAAAGTAACTTTTCTCTAATTAGATCTGCTTCATTGCCACAGGACTTACATGTCAACCGTGTAGCTTCTACACTTTTGTACACTTTCATATTGCACTTGTGAAGGGCAATCTTCTGGTAAGTTCACTTACATGTAAAGTGCATCTATCACCTACCTGATTTAAATAATGGTATGTTACAGATTAAAATTATTTGTTCTGTGTCATAAAAATATTGCCAATCCCAGTGATCCAGCTTTGAAATTCAAACTTATGAAATGGTGGCAAATTTTTTCTTTACATCAATTAGCACTGCCAATATCAAAGAGATCAATCTTTTCAAGTGGTCACTGTAAATATCCTTAGTGTGTCATTACCTCTTTCAAATATGGAGGTTGTGAGTTTTTTTCCTCTCAATTACTGCTCTGTAGCATCTACTACCAAGTCATACACATTTTCTTGAGAAGATTATAATATTTCAGAGTCCACTACAATGTATACAATAAGGTATTAATGTGAGCCATTTACATTCTTCATCCTCCTGCCCATTCAACAGTAGGACATTCAACAGTCAACGCAAGCACATAATGTTCACAGGAAATGAGATGCTTCTATTCAGAACTGACTTACAGAACTTGCTTTGTTTACATTCTAGCTGTGCCACTTTAATAAATAACGTGGGCCCTGGGCACTTTTCAGGCTCTGAGGACAACAGGTGTAGATCACACTAGTTTGCATACATATAGTTAAATTGTGCCCAGCCTTTTCTGAATGAGAGTTAATTGGCCAAAATCATGCTAGAAAACGTGAAAAAATTAAAATATGAGCTATCAAGTGCCAATACTTCAACTCTGCTTTGCGTCATGTAGCTTCCTAGCGCAGATACATGCTTTATGTTCCTAAGATGCAATGTGGAGTATCAAGACTTTGAAGCAGAGAGCTGAGTCTGTGTTCCCAGAAGGCTGGAGCTGGAGGTCTGGAGTCCATGTTTTAAGTGAGATAGCAATTTTTGCACATGGGCAGAACAGGACCAACCCCTCTCCCTAACCACAGGAATCTAATACCATTTTAGATGAACTGCCAAGAAACCCACACAAGACTGTTCCGCAAATCACAAAAGTTGTGGGAGACCCTTAGACTCGAACATCTTGATACAAAAGGTGGCTGTAGCACCTATGTAAAGGCAGTTGAGTCAAACAGAGGAATAGATCTGGCTCCAGATTTTGACACCAGAATGTAAAGGACTACATGGATGTGTTTGTATGTGAACTAGATGTTGAAGTTAACTACATTTTAACCATATTTAAAAAGATACATAGTCAGTCTGTCCGTGGAGTCTTGAGTGTGCCTACAATGCAGCTGAGCAGCTCTCTGCTCTCTGTTACTACACTGACGAGGTGATGTGTATGGACTGTCATGGGAGCTTGGCCGCCTACAGCACCTGTGGATGCCTATAGGTAGAAACCTACATTATGTGACCTACTTACTGACCTAATAGCTTGCAGAGAGAGCAGAATAATTAGCAGTTCTCTTTGGTCTGTCAGCTCCCAAATCAATACACCTAGTTTTGAGCCACTCAAACACTCAGTATTTTTTCTAGCAAGTTAGCTAAGTAATAATAGAAAACTAGAGCAATCCAGAGGCTGTACAGAAAATGGGATGGTGCCGTGCAATGGCAAGATGAAGGTGAATAAGACTAAAGCCCACAGGAACTTAGCATTTTTAATTCTGATGCCTAGGTAACAATTTACCTAAATATATAAACAGTGCCTCAAGGACAGAGGTGCAGAAAAACACTCCAAATCCAATTTTTAAAATGTGTTTTTGAGCTACAATAAGGGAATGAAGGATGTGAATCAGCCCTGCTCATATACACTGCTGTTCTAAAGTAAGGATCTTATATGACGTCCATCTATAGTCAGTGAAGTGAGAGAGGTATTGCCAGAGGATGATTTCTATTTCAACGTAGGTTAGCTGAGTCACTTCTTGGAGATGTCCTTTTCTATCCTTCAAGTGTATTGACTACACCAATATTTAAGCATTTTGATTAAATTAAGATAGGATGACAAGAAGAAACAAGCTGCAGAAACATAAACTTTTTGATGGAGAAGGAAGTAACTATGCATTGAGGTGAGCCGAGCTGTCCATAAATATAAGCTACAAGGAGAAGCAGCACAGTAAGCATAGAGGGAGGTAGGACCACACAAGTCCTTCATGCTGAGGTAGTGTTTTGTGTACTGATACAGTGCAAGATAAGAATTCAGTAATGCCTCTCCAGGCTCCTGGCAGGAGAAGGGTCATACAAAGCTAGCACTGAACACAGGTTAAGCCACCCCATAGTCCTTCATACGCTCCAAACTTTGGCAATTACCATTCTTATGAAAGAAAAAGCACACAGCTGCTGCAGAAGAGACTTTCTGAATATACAGTACAAGTAGATAATGCACACAAAGACAGAACAAATGCTGAAATGCCAGTTCAAAAGGATGCATTATGGCCTCAAAACCAATTGAATCATCATCATGCCCTTCACAATCACATTTTCCCTTTGCTCTGCAGCATATTGGTAATTCACAAGATTATTATACTACAAATAACATTCAAAACAAAGCACACTGTACCCTGCCCTTAGTATAAATGTGATTCTTTTTATAAATGCGGTAGCACAGAAATACACAGGGAGATAAACAAAGTGAGACAAGCAGGGATCTTTTTTTCTGTTTTGTTTGGGTTTTCTTAAGAAAGATGTACCACATTGGAGTCAGCTGAAGACTTTAGCAGCAAATTTGATGATTAGATCAGAGGAAAGTTTTGTCCAGTCCAGAAGGAGATAAACTATGAAAATTATTAGAAATACATAAATCAAATGAGTACAAATACTTCAGAAGAATGTAATTTCAAGAGGTAATATTGACTCTTATGGTTGTTTTTGAGGTAAAGAAAATGGAGAAAAAGAGCAATAGGAAGACTTACCTAAAGCATGGCATACTGAGATTCAAATCCTATGGATTTTGAACGGCTCTATCATATGTGGAAAAGAAGAAAGTATAAACATACAGAACAAAAATAAATTTGAAAACCTGAATATGTGTCAAAAATATTATTATTATTTCATGCATGCCTCATATAAATTGGTTTTGACAGCTGATTATTAACTCTTAATAATCACAAACCTTAAAATTTAAACTCTTTTTAACACGTTTAAATCTCTAGGGAGGAATTCAGTACTGATCTTATCTGGCACTCTCCTGCGAAAGATGAGTTAATATTATACTACTCTCATTCTAGGGCTAGGGAAAAAGTAGGAAAACAAAATTACTTCTCTAGGCTGTACTTCAGTCAATAACGTAACTCAGACTAATATCATCCCCCATATATATAAAATGCCTTAAACACAATAAAATTACTTGGACTGTAAATCCTCTGGGTCAGGCATAATTTTTAAATATGTGTTTCTACAACATGAAGCATATTATAGGTTCTTGTGTGCTTATAATCGGGACTTCTAGATATTATTGCAACAAAAACAGTAAATAGAAACAAAAGACGACCTTAATCTCACTTATGATAACAATAATTAGAAGAACAAGAAATAAAAATTGATTCACAAAAAGCTTCTGAAAGAATGCCTTGGAAATTAGAAATAGCTCTATGAACTCAGTGATGAGGAAAGTATATTTTAAAATGTAGTGAGGAAAGTTAACACTTTTGGAAACTAACAACAGATAGCTTGGCTCACTTCTGCCATGAAGAGTAAAGCATTATTGAAATTTTCTTTCAGTTGANTTCTATTGTCCTGAAAGTAACTGTAGGTATTTTGCCTTGTGGTGGTTTTCATATCATGGATCTAGCTGAGATACGTTTCAAACAAACTACTAGACTCCTATAGACTTGGTTTTCAAGACGACTGGAAAATAAATGTTGAAATTATTCTTCAGTGACTAAGACAGATTTTTACTTTGGTTTGCCAGCAGAATGTTGTCCTCTTTCAGAGATACTTGTTTTGGTCTGTTTCTTGCATTTATTCTATCTTAACTGGGTTAAAGAGATAGGCTTTTGCTTTCTTCTTAATTTTTTTTTTCTGTTGGTTTATTTTGTTTTTTTTTGTTAATCTCTCGTAATTTCAGTAATTCATTGTTTTATTTCCTTTGTTCATAAAATGTAATTTTACCACAGTATTTTGTAACCTGGGTGCTATTTGTGTTTGTATCTATGATACCAGATTCCTGAAAGGCTTTTGTTGCTATTATTATGATAAAAGGGCCAAAGAATCCATTTGTCACCTTTTCCAGCATTCCAAAGGTATAATCTTAGGAAATAATGCTTTCTTCCGATTTTTTACTTTTGGGAAAGTTCAAGAGTGACTACATACAATAAGATGTATTTGCATCAAGTCTGACAGATAAATATGGTCTGCAATTCTTTGCATGGATTGAGAACCTGGCAAACCTTTCTCCACAAAGAGACATTCCTTTTTCCCCCCCAGAGGCCTGAACAATGCCTTCGAATAATGGGACTGCTTGTGTGACTGAAGCTAAACAGCAGTTCCTGCTGTGTAGGATGGGGACTGAAATAAATCCGAGGAGAACTCAGTGGGACTGGTCTGCTTCCAGCCCTATAAGCCAAATCAGTATGTCATGTCTACAGATTCTTTTGTTCTGTGGGTTCAGCCTAGTTCAATAAACATTGTCAAGTGGAAAGACAAATCCCAACATCCATGAGCCAACAAAATTTTATCCCTGCCCTCACTTGTTGTTAGCCCAGCAGAGGCACAATTTTGCATTTTTCGCTTGTATTCTTTGTTCAATAACAGCAGAGCTCTTTCTTACACAGATATCAAACCAGTGCTTGATCCATAAAACTTGCATTGCAGAAGATACCCTTTGATGCATTGAGATTGCATATTTAAGAATGTTGTAATTCTTATTAATGATCCTGAAAAGTTAGCTAGAGAGCTGGCATGCAGTCTTTCTATGCTGGAAGTTAACTTTATTGTTGTTCATTTCAAATCCCATCTGTTTCAATAATACTGCCTAATTTTGAAGTTATAACATTTATCTTCAGTAGAACATAAATCAAAAAATTTCACCATTAAATCAAGTATTTGCACATATCTCTAATCCAAAACAGCAAAACAATAATGATTAGTTATTTTCTCCCATCAGACACTTCAGCTGGAAATATGCAAATTAATTAACTGCCAGTTCTGTGCTTTTTTTTTTTCCCCTAGTTTGTTGTATTCATTATTTCTGTTTTCATCTAGACAGTATCCTGATTCTATTCCCTTATTCATGGGAAAAGGAGATGAGTAGAATCACTGTTCCCATTCTCTCCCCAAGCATAGGTTGTTGGAAAACCTTCTCTCTCTGTATGAATGGAAATGCAGAGATTTTATGTCTTCTGTTCCTTTGATAAATGAGGGTAATAAAGAGGAAGAATCCACAGAAGTAGTGTCCTTCTAGCAAGTTCCAGTAGTGTGCCACTTTGAAAGTCCAAAGCAAAACAGGCAGGAAGGCTTATGTAACAGTTTAGGCATTGGTCAAAGACTAGGACTGAATTATCTTTTTTTCCCTTTCTTGAATAATTCTAGCAATGTGTGGTTTAGAGATTGCCGAGGAACCTGGTGGATGAACTTCAGGTTCTGTGTAACACAAGCCCTGTGCAATGCAAAGTAGCTCCAAGGAGCAATCAGGACAACCACTTGAAGGTGCAACTACCTACCTCTTCTCTCACCAGTTGTACAATGGGTGTCACCAGACAACAACAACCACTGGGGAAATAAAAAATTTCAAAATCACACACCACCCACTAACTAATATTCAGAAATTCTCTACTGTGAGTTGGAGCTGAGATGACACAATTAGTGCTCTCCTGATGTGTGGGCAATGGTGCTTTCAAGCAGCCTTGAATCAAGGTCCTGGGACTGATTTATCCTGGCTATTGGGCTGCTGTCAGAGAGTTTTTGTGAAAGAGGGCTTACAGCTTCTGATGCCTTTTCCATGGCTCTTCTGCAATGATACCTATCCTTTCACAGTGTGTCTCTCTCTAGACTAAGAACATCACATCAGAGCTATACCCTGTGATACTGTGATTTTACTTTCTCGACAAGCTAACATCATTCTGAAGAACAGGCAGCAACTCAGTGATCTCAAATCATGCCACTTTTTGGTGTCTTACCTGTGTTGTGTCTAAGTCTGCAAGACTTAATGTCAGTTTTTAAGAATGTTAGTGTTCTTGCTGTCAATTTTTTAATGAAAAAAATATCCACAGTGGCAACCTATGCATCATTGCTTATATTCTGTATTTTACTAGCACTAAATACAGATTTTGCAGCCTCTTTTTAGGAGGCACTTTATTATTTTGACACCATTCTCCACAAGCTCACTAGGTCACACACGGTAGAGGTGGTTGTCTTGTCACTCTATGGGCCACTGTCAGATTTTATTATTGTTAGTTTACTATAGATGTGACATGGTGATCACCACTTTGGAAATCATAACTTCTACTTAGGTTTTCTCAAGAAAGTGAGAATAAAGATCAAGGACAAGTATCAATATTTTTTTCAAACAACATGAGAAAGTCTAATTTCTCTTCCCAGACCATTTTTTTGGAGTCTCAAGATTTTTTCAGCTGATGAGCCTTAACAGAGCTAAGAATGTTGTTAATAATGTTAACAGCTTTAACAATATTGTTACTACTGTAAATGAATCACAGTTTTTTAAGGCTTCTCAGTTTATAACAATCTTGTATATCCTTTAAATGCATTTGCCTTGTAACAGCTTAGAAATGTCATATGAATGCAATTAAACAATATCCCATTCTTCCCCTTAATAGTTAGTAGCGGTTAAGGCTTACTTTTGATATTATCCTCTGCAGTAGAACCAGATTGCACTGGATGCTATTTTTTATTTTATATAATTTAAGATACTTATATATATGTATATTTTTTGCTGCTTATAAGCTCTTCAGTCAAAAGCTGCAGTGAGTGTGTATTGGTAATCACCAAGTTTCAGTCAGGTTTGAATTCAGTTTATAACTTGAGAAGTCATAGGTAAAGGTGGTGTCGGGGGCATGTTTAGGAGGTTGTAGTACATGATCTAGAAGCTGAGGAAGCTGAGTCTGTTTAGACTGAAGGAGAGAAGTCTAACGGGTAATCTAATCATTGTCTTCTATTACCTAATTATGGATTGTAGAGAAGACAGCAGCAAGATCTTTTCAGAGGTGCACAGTAGATGGACAAGAAGCAATGAGAACAAAGTGCAACAGGGGAAAAAATCTATTCACAGTGAGAGCAGTTAACCACTGGCACAGGTAGCCAGAGAGGCTTCTCTGAAATTTGCTCTTACACATTTAGAGTCATAGAATCATAGACTCATTAAGGTTGGAAAAGACCTCTAAGATCATCGAGTCCAACCATCAACCCAACACCCCCATGCCCACTAAACCATGTCCCTAAGCACCTCATCTACACGTCTTTTAAATACCTCCAGGGATGGTGACTCCACCACTTCCCTGGGCAGCCAGTTCCAAGGCCTGACCACTCTTTCAGTAAAGAAATTTTTTTCTAATGTCCAAAGCTCTGCTAGATTTATCTTTGACATTCACCTGCTTTGAACAGAATATTGAACTAGGAGACCTCCAAAGACTTATTCTAATCTATTTTTCTATGGATCCTATGATATCTATGATTCTATGTGTGACGATGCTTGCATATGTGTGTAAGTATAAATATATATTAGAATATATATGCATATATACAAGTAAAACATGCATATGTGTGTATATACATACAAATGGTATATTTACCTTCAAAAGTAAGAAATACACCCCCAGACCTACTACACACATATACATTTATACAACATACAACATATTTATATACCATATGATATATAGTATAGCTCAATCAACTGATTAATTTATTAGAGTCATAAACAAAGGTTATTGGCTCTATCCTTTTTCCCAAATTAATAGTATTTTATGGCCAGCTCCATCTGACTCTAGTTTATCATAAATAAATAGATTGCTGTCCATAAACTAAACCTAAATAGTTCTTTGCTGCTTGAGAATTGTGGCATCCTGTTTCAGTAAAGATACGTAAGTCACTTGTTTCCAATTTTGGCTGTATTGATGTAAAAAGGTGATGTCAGTTTTCTTCTCAGTGGCGTCTCTGTACAACACAGACTTCATGGTCTTTGACGACTGCAGATTTATTAATCAACTCCTTTGGCTTCCCAGACCCTACATTTAGAACTGAATCCTGTGTCCCCTGGATATTTTTTGTAGAGTCCTGCTATAAAGCAAGCATTTTGGTTTTTGTTTTTTTGTACTTTCTGGGAGTCTTTGCATCCTTCCATTGCCTACTGGGACAAGATTGATGACTATCTGAACTTTACCTGTGATCTCTATGTGCACCTTGCTGTGTCAACATCTCTCCAAGGTGTATTTCACATGTTACATTTTTCACTGTTTTGTGCTATTCCAGCAAGTTTGACCCCGTCAGAGTTGACAGGAACCTCTGGTCATGCTCTTCTACTGCTTTTTGTCCTCTACCCTGCAAAACATCATCTGTCTTGATCTTGCTATCCTCTGTATCATCAAAAAATTATTGCATTTCTGTGCAACATATTGTCTGCAGAAAAAAATCTGTGTGATCTTCTGAAAAACAGTCCAGCCAAACTGGTATCAAATATGTGCAAATGTAGGAAGAGAAAAAAATTTGGGATCATTCATCTTTGCTTCCTGCATCAGGGATTATTATGTTTTAAATTTTAGGGATTGATAAAGAACCATTAGATTTGCTTTGGTTTTATTCCTTTTCCAGAAACCATCATGGATCTATTTATCTCTACTTTGATTCTAGCAAGCAAAGCTTTCTCTAAGGGCAATCTTGTCTTTTTTGAGCTCCAAGGCATTGGTTTAGGAACTGAACTCTTAACAGGTAAGTTTTGCTAAGAATCGTTCGGTGAGCGAGTTGGGTCATAAGTATGGTGATCTCATAGATGACACAGACAATACCTCTATTTCAAGCAGCAGCTGTGACTGATTCTTAGCATGTTGTTTGTGAAATCTGGAGCAATTGGGCCAGTCCCCTCTTCTGATTTGTACCCAAAGTCTGATACTCATCTATCATCCGCTCAGTTCCAGGTTCTGGGAGTGTATTTTGATTCCAAATTTTGGCCAAGAGCATTGCACTAGATACCCAACACTTCTTCCTCACAAACTATACCTATCTGCTTCTGAAATATAAATATACTTCTGAAGTAAATATAAATGGTCCCTAAATACAGCTTTCTGAATATACGCTTCTGAAAGCTTCATTGTATTACAAGACTTCATCAAATATTTCCGCTTTTGTTTTAATCTTCTATCCCTCCAAGAAGTGTACTTTTTGAGAACACAAAGGAATTGATACATTTTTCCTTGTATACTGGGTGCATTTGCTCTTGGTGCAATTGAATGGTGCTGTGTTTTTCTCAGCTTTATTATTTATCCAAATCTATTGTTTGCCTTCTTGGTGAGATGCTCATCACTTTGAATCCTAAGTTTTATATGTTCATCTCTTATTATTGATGTTTGTTGTGGGGGGGGTTATTATTATTATTTATTTTATTTATTTATTCCTGGGCTGCTATTACCATTTCTGTGACATATTGGCTTATGAACCTGTGTACCTTAAAGTTAATAAATTCTGTTTGTTCTTTGACTACTACTCCATCCATCTTTAGGTATACCTCATTCTTGTGTAAAGAATTCCTCAGAGCTAAAGGTAGTACTTTCATCCTCTTTATCCACACTGTGTGTATTCTGCCTTTGTTTGCATATCCTTGCAATTGCTAAAAAACAATGCAGTTCCTGACCCTTTTACTAAAGCACTGTGTTGTATTGCCTTAATTGCCAAAGTATATGCTGCTCTGTCTGTTGTTTTTAGTGGACTCCACCTTGGAGTTCTTCGTGCCTTCTTTCATCAGATCTAAGCTTTAATTTGATCTGTGTGATTTCCTCGCCTTAGCAAATTCTAATTGCATTTGTCGAGGTTTAGTTTCAAGTGTATCTTTGGACATTTTTCATTCTAGATACCAATCAGAGTTTGGCATCTTATCAGAGTTTTGCTTAGTTCTCCACAAATTGCAAGACTGGCTCTCGAACCACAAATTCTTCTATGTTTTAGTACCTAACAACAACAACAACAAAAACCGAAACAAAAACCAACCAACCAAAAAAACAAAACAAAACAAAACAAAACCTTAAAATGTTAGGGCATATGTTTAGGGATGTGTTTTGAATTATAAATATTCCTCCAATTTCTATAATGTTTTCATTCCATTTTGCTTTGTAATAGAATTGTTCTGAAAATTACAAACACATCAGGGTAAGCTATTATAATAAATCCTCACCACCTTCCTCTTAGTTGTACCCATTACTTGGGGATGCAAAGAGAAGCAGTGTTTAAATATCTTCTAGTTATCACATGCATACGTTTCCAAGGTTCTTTGTCTTCATGATGTGGCAAAAGCTGGTTTTGCTCAGAGTCAGACTTCCAACTAGTCATCACAGGGAAATGTGGTCTTCTGCACAGCATAGCATCCTCTTCCAACTAGCTTTGGTGAGCAGTGCTCTTCCCCACAGGCAAATCATTTTGGCACAAAGCTCAGGGTACTTGAGCATTGCTCTGGTCAGTGTTATGATGCCTAAACCTCAGCAATTGTAATTGCCTGGTATAATTTTCATCCCTGAGCAATGAGGCCAGGACTGGGGTAACGAAAGTGCCTGCAGAAGGGATCTGGAGAAGTCAGACAGCTGTATCTCCATCTTAAGCTAGTCAAGAGTAAAGTGATACAGAATAGATGTAGATCCCCAAGTGTCTGTGAGATTTACCTGTAAACTTCTGCCTGGGCTTAGAGGAACCCTAGCCACAATGGCACTTAGATGGCTAAAACTGATCCTTTTACCTCTCAAGCTGGGGACCTGGGCTTTCTACATGAGTAATTCTTAAAATAAAATTAAAAATTTTAAAAATTTAAAATTAAATACATAAAGTTAAAAATAAATAAAGTTAAAAACAAATCTCAGGCTTTCTTGCTGGAGCTCCCTGTGATTATATAGGCAAGTTTTAGCCATATTCCCTGAGAGAAAAACATGAAGCTTATAGAACTTGTGCAGAATATGAAGGCATACACAATGCCCTCAGTCCTGAAAAACCCTGAACCTAGCACTGGTATAGTTTTGCTGCATTAGGACAGTCAGGCTTTGGTACAGGATACCCAGACACGTTGTGCAATGTCTGTCGCTGAAGATTTTCAAGATCCAACTGCATAAATCCCTGAGCAACTTACCCTGACCGCAAAGATGACCCTGCTTTGACCAAAACATTGGACTAGAAACCTCTTGAGGCCCCTTCCAACCTGTTTTATTCTATCATTATATGATTCAATGATTTACTAATGACAGAGTGTCCTAGGACAAGGGATGATTAAATTTCTTTCCTCATTTACAATTCCCCACACTTTTTGGGATATGCTCCAATGCAAAATGAAATAAGGATTAGAAACCTAGCTTGCAGCAGTGTTGGGAGGATAAATACATTAAAGATTACTAAGTGCTCAGATACTGTGTTAATGGGGGCCCTATAAGTACCTCGGAGAAATCCAGAGCCCTAAATCACTATTAATGAATTGTATTGATTTCCCTTTAATTTCTGAAATGAAGCTATTATAATAAAGCTCAGCTTTTATTTGACCTTTATCCAATGTGGTAATTATAAACACTATTTTACAATTATTTTATTCTTACTCCCAAAGGAAAATAGTACATGCTAATCTAGTCTGGGCGAAATGTTCCCTCTTCTACTTCTTTTATCTTTCTGGGGTTTTCTTCTTAGGCAAATCACATCAAATTATTTTACAAAAAATAAATCAATTGCTAGAATGATTAACAGAGTAATACTTAAATTTGGGACTGGAACTTGAGCATATTGAATTCATTCACATTTAGTCTAGCTATGTCTAGGGTTAACAATAATTAAATAATTGAAATGGAAAAAATGGCCTGGTGGGAAAAAAATGGAGAATGAAGTATGAAGAAAATTTGAGTCCAGTTGTTGATACTTTAGATTTTCTCTGTGATTCTTTTGCAATTACTGAGGAATAGAAACATAAAAAATCTTAAATACCAAGTCCTATCCATGAAGTCAAGTTTCTAAAAATCTTCTCAAGTCTTTGCTTTACGCTGTAGCTTCCAAAACACTTTTAGCACTGTGGGTTTTACCCACTAATCTGCCTATGTGCGGATATACCCAAATCCTAATAGTAAGGGGAAACTCAAGGATTAACTAAAACTTAAATCTTTTCAGGTACACAGTGTACATTCTCCAGACTTGCAAATCCAGTCCAATCCAGCAGGCATTACCTGGATACACTTTAAGCTTTAGATGTTGTAAACACAAATGAAAAGGGAAGGGAAGGGAAGGGAAGGGAAGGGAAGGGAAGGGAAGGGAAGGGAAGGGAAGGGAAGGGAAGGGAAGGGGAGGGAAGGGAAGGGAAGGGGAGGGAAGGGAAGGGAAGGGAAGGGGAAAGAATGAAAAAGAGAGCAGTGTTTCAGACTGCTGCCTCCCTAGTAGTTTATCTTTGCACTCAGGGATTAAAGCTGAAGATGTGGTCTTCCTTCTCTGAGGAGTTTGAGATTTCTAATTCTGAGAGAGTGCTCCAAAAATTGAACTATATATTCAAGCCAGGAAGCAGGGATGGATTTGGTCTCTCACTCTCTCTTGGAAGACACTTCTCTTTGTACTGAAGAATTAGTTATGCAAGAGGCCAAGAAAAGCAAATATAATTTCCTACCATGGCAAGCTTAATGACATAGATATGGCATAATACAGCTTTGCGTATGGAGACCTGGATACTAATCCACTTTCTGAAATGGCAGTTAACTAATTTACTTGTTGACTGTTTTATGTGAAATACACAAACTATGGCCCCGGAAGATTGTTCTTCTCCTTCCCTTGTTTATGGAATAATACTTTTGCTCCCTCTTTGAAAGAGCTCACTTCAACTTTTCTGAAATGAATGCAGAAGGCAGAGATGAAAGGGAACAGCTTCTCAAGGAGGAACAGTTTTCCTATTACTTTTTCTTCTTTCTCGTTAAGTCATGACTTATTGTTTAGAACTTTCATTTAAAAGGGAACTTGTATCCTATCAGAGAAAGGTAATTGTTGAATGGAGGCCTTCCACATCTTCAGTGCTTCATTAACCTGAAATGTTTGATGAAAGGAGAGGGTCAGCATCTCCACAAGATGGTTGATTGAAGGAATGATTGTCTCTAGGTTTTGAAAGAAAAAGAACAGGAAAACTCAGGAAACCCTTGAGGGTTGTATATCCTCCTTTCAAAATAAACAACTCTGCTGCCCAAGAAGATTATTAAATCTCCAAGTGCACCAAAAGCTAGCATGAGTATTCAGCTTTTTTTTAGGTAAAGGTGTAGGTAAAAGTTAGGAGTGTGCATGAACAAATGAGCATTCCTCTGGAGATCCAACACCAGCTCAGAAGAGGCCTACCTTGCCCAGACATCTGTCTCAGTTCCATGACAGGGAATGGATGCTCTCCCTCCTGTTTGGTCTGGGGATGTTCTTTCTGCCACCCCAGCACCACCTAAGCATACAGGGGCATACAGGGGCTCTGCCAGCAACAGCATAGACCATTAACCAAGGCTGATGTGCAGGCAGCTCTATGTCCCAAGGAATCTCTGTTAACCAGGCTAGTGTCAGATTATAAGGAGCACAACCCATTCAGGTGTATTCACGTAAGTCCCCATTCTCCAGCCTATAATCTCCACACTACAATACCAAAAGCTGAGGAGGACCCCCAGCCCATAGCAGCTATAAACTCTTAAATGTCCCTTTAGAATGGACTAGAAACTCTAAATGAAATGTGAAAACCCCAGACTAGTCAAGACATGTCAGTACCAAAATTGGGAAGCAAAACCTATAATACTAGAGAGGACCTTCTACCCAAACTCAACACTCATTTGTATTCCTAAGAATTATGTGAATTTGTTTTGATTTTGTTTCCCAATAATTTCTGTGATAATCCACGTAAGTACTAATATTATAGTGATGACTTGCCTCTCCAAATAAGTTTTTGTTGGAGATCTTCACCAACATATTCCTCTACCACCAAGCCTAAAGATCGAAGCTCTTCATTTGTCTCATACAGTGTTATATAGCCTAATCTTATGTATGGCAGTATTTTTCCCATAAGTTTGGTTCTGAATTTGTGAAATACTGAGTTAACTGACCTTGTTGACTCTAATGACGTAAGTGGGGATTGTAATCATTGAGCACTTTATTGGTTTAGACCCCTTCACTTCTTTAATCTCAGAAGATTATTTCCAGTCACACATGGTCAGCAGGGTACTAGCCTTTCTAACATACTCTTTTAGAGCAGTTTTAAACATCTGACTTCTTCCACCCCACTTATATCTATGAGATTTCTCTCTCTTGGTACATACCAACTGCTCAATAGCTCTCAAAATAACTTTCCTTCTTTTACATAGTATTTTGTTTGTTTTCCACTGACAGTAAATTCTAGTGTTATGGTTCACCATGTGATCCTGCACTATTCTTGTTAATTATACAGTGAGATGATCACAAGCTGAGAATTGTAAAACAGATGAAGTGAAGCAATGCCTTAAGCCAAGGCTACATTCCCTGGGTTGCTGTTCATATGGATAATAGCATTACCAAAAAATAAAAAAAACCAGCAGGTATCTCTGATGCCTGGTAGACAAAAATCTAACCCAAGTGCTGGGGAGGAGGATGCTGATATGAAATAGATTTGAAAGGAAAAAAACCTGCAATGGCATGTCCAGCAAGTTACCAGTAAAGTTGTCTGACCTCTAAGGGAAAATGAATGAAAAGAAAATAGATAAGCAGAGCAAAAGTAAAAAGCTCGGAATTCACAGAGAGTACATCTGCAGAAATTATATTGCTGAAATTAGAAAACTTAGAAAACAATAAATGTAGAAATAATATCACAAAAGCAGGTGTGCTGGTGCGGGGTAAGAAGGCTCTAGGGAAGGTGGAAGTGCCCTTAATTAGTTTTTTTCCACATCTAAAAAGTTTCCTTTCCTTAATGAGTATCCACGTATGTTTTCACCAGAAAAATAACCCAGAAAATATTTCAGGCTTCTGGAAATCCTCCACAATCAAAATTTAAAAAAAATATAAAAATGGGGATAATCCTGTGATTTACAATAAGACAATCCAACACAAAAGTATGAGGCAGCATGGCATTCTTGTGGAGATCTAGTGCAACTGAAGGGAGTTAGAAGAAATTAGCAGAGTTAGCTAAAACGATTTCTTTCAGTGACAAGAATAGATCCTGAGCCATTTCCAGGGATTTTAAAAGGAAACCACTACTCAGTTTCTTCTCTCCCTTACTTAAAAAAACAAGGAAAATATCCGACTAGAAACATGCATATGAAAACCACAAAGAACCACCTTTCCAATATATCACAAGAGAAATCCAAATGTACCAGCCTAGTAGGCTATGACTGGAAAAAATGTAGTCAGTGAGTAATCTGTTCAGATGCACAAAGGACAGATGATCACAGGACAGAAGTGGGACCTCTTGAGAAAATCAGTTAAATTTAAATCTGATGTCAGTGCAGCCCTTCCCAGTGTAAACACAGTCAATTTGAGCACAGGTGCTGATGTTCTTCCAGCACCAGCAGCACCCCAACTAACCACTACAGAAGTGTCCCCAAAACCCTCCTTGGCAAAATGGCCTGGATGCTAGCAAACGGGGACCTCCAGTGACCTCGAAGAAGAGCAGGCAGGGACCCCCGGTGCACACGTGCAACCTCACGGGGTTTTCTCCCCATCATGTGCATCAGGGGTTGGAGAGTAGCATGGGCCCATGTAGTGCTGGAGCATCTGCATCTCCCATGGAAGAGGGGTGCACGTAGGGACTACACTCTATAGAGAGAGGGATGCCGGTAACCCACACAGCCTGTGAGGTGGGTGTTGAGGGGGGTGCATGTAGCCATGTGAATGTGCATGTGTTTGTGTGCATATAGGTGTGATTAGAACTTCTCAGAATTAGTTTTAGAAGGTTGTTTAGAAATCTGTAGGTGTCCATTAACATTCTGTATCTAGTATTGTGGTTTGTCGATTGTCTTGCTGATACAGATCCTGAATACATAGTTCACTGATTGCAAGTTAATTACATGCTGTTAATAAATCAATAAACTGCTTCAATCCTGAAGCATGAACTGAGCAGTTTTTCCCTGCGACAGGCATCACAGGGGTGTTTTATGCTTGTGGGTTGTTTGTTTTTTTTTTTAGTAGAGGCAAAATTTAACTTGTTTTCACACTGAACCAATTAAAAACTGTGAGAAGAGCTAGAGGGGTGCCCAGTCCAGATTGATACTTTGGACATGGTTTATCTGTTTGGCCTCAAAACTCTGCAAACATATCTTCATGGCTCTGGCACGATCTCAGAGCTCAGCCGGAACAAACCTGAGCCTGTTCAAAATGCCAACAAAGCAAGACCACATTTGCTTCATGTTTGTCATATTAAAAAAATAGTTGGTGGAAGCTTTCCATTATGTGGATACCAACGCAAAGCAAAATCAATGAGAATGCCTGCTTTGTCTCGCAGTCAAAAGGAAATCTAGATCATTTTTTTTGCCAGAAATAAACTAAATTAGAGAACCGGGGATTCAAAACTTTCAGTCAGATTGGGGCAATAAAATTTGCCCTGAAATACTTAGATGACAAATGAAAGCAGTTTCAGTGCTGTGTAGGCTGCACTGGAACACCAATCAAATCATATATTGGTCACAATAAGGCTTTGATTAAACACTGGCCAACATAGGTCTGGGCAGTGCCAATACATCAGCACCTGCTATACACGTATAGTGAAGTGTGTGTGTAGAACTATACAACCACTGTAAGCAGTTTTATTAATCGGGAAGGACGTATTGAGCAAAATTCTGATGGGGCCTCTTCTGGGTCTGCTGCTGCTGCTCCGTGTTTTCAGTAGTGACTGGGGTGGAGAGAGTACTTATGTGTATGGGCACCATCTAACACCAGTGTCTCGTGTTCAGCTTGTGATCCACTACGTGGCCAAGATCCTTTACTAAAGAACGGGTACTGACTCAGTAACTTCTTTCCCTGCTTTATATACTGGAGAACCAGATCGGAATTTTCTTGGCAGGTTGGAGGAACGGTCTAAAAATAATTTGAAAAAAAGTGACGCACAACTTACTAAGGTGTGTAAAGAGCAATATCATATGGTATGAAATAGTTCTTTCATTTTCCTCAGCTCTGCATACTATGCTCAGTCTCAGCAAGTACTCTGTGTTTCATTTTCTGAACTGCATTTCAGAAAAAGCGTGGACCAGTTTCCAAGGAAGCTAAAGGAGACCAACCAGGAATTATCTCTATGAGTCCTGTCAAAACCGATAAGGAGAGTTTGAAACAATTGGGATAGTTTAGTTTGTAGAAGAGAAAACTGAGAGCAGACATAATAATGTAAAAAGTAGCTGTAGAGAGTAAAGGACTAGACTGTTCATAGCCCCCGCGGTTACAGCAAAGGTAATGGGTTTAAGTTGGTTAAATAGAAATTCAGCTTCAAATGTAAGGAAAGAAAATCTATGAGTCCTGTCACCAAGTTTAGGGAGGCTGTGTTTTAAAACACAGCACATCTGTGAGGAACAGTCAAGGACAGTTAATCTTGTATTGGGGCTGCAGAATAGATGAGATGACTTCTTTATCTTCTTTCAGTCCCAGTTTTTTTTTTGATCACACAATTCTTCTGGATCACATGTAATTCAGAAGAATGGAAACCTTCAGTGTTTCCCTTACCAGGACTGCATCTTTTGTTGCATCTACAACAACATGCCACAGTGCTCTGATGATAGTGTCTGAAAAAATCAGCCATAGACATCCTTCCCCATGCTTCTACCAAGGAATCCATGCTGAGATGACCAGAGGGGCCTGTGGACACACGTTTTGCCTTAAAGGCAACTGTCATGGATTGGCAACACAATCATCCAGACATAAACTGTACCTGATGAAAGAACTGTGAAAACTAGAACGATTAAATGGATGAGAAACTTGTTTCCTCAAAAGGTGGTGGAGCCCCTTCTGTGGTCTGACAAGGGAACTTAAGGAAATCATGTTTAGAAAGACAGAAATTAAAAATGTAATGGCACTGTCTGAAATAACAGAAAAATTGTGAAAGAATTTGTATTCATGTGTGAATTACAGCTCTTCAGTTAGAAAGTTAGTGCTGTAACCAACAAGATTGGAGGTTATAGCAGCTCACATCTTATTATATGAAAGAGAACTGTATTTTATAATAGAGAAAGTGCAAACTGATAAAAACTGAGGTGGTTAATAATAAGAAATTGTGTTTAATATCAAGGAAAAACATAGCAGCATAAAATACTGGCCCTTTAAATGAGGGAAAACTAGGAGTTGAGGAAAGGTGACTAGAAAAGCCTTGATATTTTATCAGTTGATACATGTAGAATGGTATCATGAGGCTGGTTTCTAGCCTTGAATCCACATACAAATTACCCTTTTGTATTCAATATCATTCTGTTGGTTTGTAGCATGCCATGTCTGGGTAAATTAGCTTTTCAAAAACATTGCAGTACTGCTATTCAGTGCATAGTCTAACCATGTCACAAGGTTATGTACTGCACTTCCACTGTGCTATCCACTGATTTACGTCAGTGAATTATAAAGCATTTGATACCTTTAATAGAGTGGCATGTTTTGTTTTTTGCAAGAGTTGTGTATTTGCTGTGTAGTCATAGCAGTATATTTTGTTGAAGTAAAGCATGTGCAGCACTGAGGAAATGAACTTTACAAATAAATATTCACTCATGCACAGAACAAGATTTTCCTTCTAGTCTCACCAAAAGCACCCATATTGTTTAATAATGTGATAGAAAGAATTGGATTCCATTCATACCAATGATAAACATGACTCATATCCTCTGAAACCAAACTTTACTTTCTTCTAGTTCATTCAACACCTGGTGACTCTCCTAAGGACTAATTTCAAGTATCTTCACAGTATTCTTCTTTTTTGGGTTAACAAATCTCTAAATTCTGAGATATGTGGGATGAGATGATTATATATTTCACAGTTTATTTACATCAGTGAAACAGAATAGCCGTTTCCCTTATAGCAGACTTGATCCAAACATATAGGACTAAATTAGTGGCATCCCCTAAATTACATAGGCATGTTAGGGGCAAGCATCCCTTACATAACTAGCCCTACTGAACTCATCTCCACCCTTTTTCCACCAACAGGAAAATTTCTAGTTGCAGAATAAGAGTATCTTGTGATACCCTGGTATATCCTCATCTGGCTTAGTAAATCATGGTACTGAAATAGCTACATTGGATAAGGAAAGATGAAGGTGAGGTGCACTGCTTTTACCAATTAATAAAGAGACAGATACCATAATAAAGGATGGAAATAATGCCATAAAAGTAAAGAAAGTGACATCAACTAGTCTTGCAGTGATTACTTTGGCCAGAACCTTAATAGTGTTAAGGCATCTAATTACCACTAATTTCAATCAGAGGAGCTGAATACCTCTTTATTCAGCTTTAGATATGGCTTTAGATACCTTAAATAACCCTGGGACTATGGATCATTGTTCATATTTTGCAACATTTCTCCCCCATGTTTATTTCTTTCTTATTTTCATACTCAGTCATGGCTCATATCTTCTAATTTATTTTGAGATACTTAATATAATACAGAATCAGCTGAGGTTGACAAGGGCCTCTGGAGATCACTTAGTCAAATCACTGTGGTCAGAGCAGGGTCATCTAGAGCAGGACTGTGTCCAGTCGGATTTTTAATATCTCCAAGGATGGAGACTCCACATCATCTCTGGGCAACATGTTCCAGTATCTGACCACCTGACACCCTGCCTCCTGACACCCTGTCCCTTGACCAACATTTTCAGAGTAAACAGACTGCTAACACCATGACACTTGACACCCTGCCTCTTGACCAATACTGGCAGCATAGGCAGGGTGCTGCCCACGTTTAATGTAAGGTGTGATTCTCTCAAATCACGATACCGTTGATGGAGCCAAGGAGTGGTGTGACTCTTACCAACATTCAAAAGGCATTTGCATGATTGTTTGTTGCTGCCAGATGACCTGGACACTAAGTGTCCCTGGCAGCATTCCAGCGCCACGGCATTGTTTATGATCTTGTGTTTGCTACCAGTGATCGGGTGAGGTGCTGTATGTTGCTCCTCTTTCTTGCTGCCTTAATGAAGTTTTTTTGATAATGTGTTGTCAGACTCCATTACTGTTCAGACCACACCACCCTCACAGTGAACTGAAGGCCCCAGGCTGAGGTGGAGAAGAGGATGTGGGTGCGGGCTTCATGTGGGGCTGGTCAGGGACATTAAGGCCTATATAGTACTATCAGGGTGTGTTAAAAGCCTTGTTTAAATCACAGTAAACAACATCCACTGTTCTTCCCTCATCCACCTGACCAGTAATCTCATCCTAGAAGGCTATCAGATTTGTCCGCCATGATTTCCCCTTCACAAATCGATGCTGACTTCTACCAATCACCTTGTTAACTTTTGTGTGTTTGGAAATGGTTTCCAGGGTGATTTGCTCCATCACCTTCCCAGGAAGTAAGATTGAGGATGACCAGCCTGCAGTTCCCTGGGTACCTGTTGCCCTCTTGGAAGATAGGAATAACATTTACTTTCTCCTCAGGAACTCTCAGTGCTTCCTTATTTGTGTGCATATGTTTAGGGTGGGCCACTTCTGTCCTGTTTGTAGTTTTCAAGCTCTCTTGTCCATATCTGGTACTTATTACTAGAAAAGAATAATATATTATTCTTACATATTACAGTACATACTATTCTCCATGTACCACCAGACAGAAATTTTCAACACAGTGTCATAGTCCTGACACAATTAACAGCTAACTGAGATTCACTCTTTCAAATAGAAGAGTGGTTTTGTTGCAGAAGGAAGATCCCTGATGACACCTTAAAATCCTCATCAGTCAGGATACACAACAGAATGACAAAAGTGAAGGTTTTGCTGACAACAGATGCGTTGTCATACTAGAAATAGAAGAACAAGGAAAAGGCAAAGCTGTTGCCTTCATCAAGGACAACCCTGAAATAAAACCATTTGTTAATATTTTATTTTCTAATTCATTTCTTGTGACACAGAATGATAAAAACGTTCATGCAAAAACCTTTTTAACACCTCAACAATTAATTAGACCTATGTAGCAGCAAAAAATAATCATTCACAAATAATGAATAAACTCAGCGAGCCAATAAATCAAAATAATATGCCTCTACTAATCCCAAATTTTCTCTTATACCCTGGCTAGAAATGAGTGGAGAATCAGCATTTAACTATGCAATCACTAAATATAATCTTTCTATTGTTGTAAATTCTATATATGTGGATGGACTTTGGTTCTTATTAGCTTTGTCATTATTTGAAATTATTCCATGTATAGTATATGTAGTTTCATTTTAAGCTATAGGATAACATTCACAAAAACTTCTGTTTTAACTTTTCCTTATGCCCATTTTGTACTTGGCTTCTTCACCTGATATGCTTTATAGCAGCTTGTCAGTGTATCAGAAAACACTAAAAAGCTTGTACTGTGGTGATCAGAAGGGTTGTAGTGTCTGTTTCCACAAGCATTCCAATGGATGCAATTTTTCTTGCATAAGTATTTAAAAGACAAAAAACAACAGGAAGGCCCTCAAATTAATTCATTATTTTCTTTCAAGCATGTTCTGTAGCATTTGGCCTGCCCTGGCATTGTTACTGAACACCAAATTCTTCGTTTTGCAAAGTACAATGTGAAATGGACTTAGAAACATAAATATTGTTCGATTGTTGTCATCTCTTCTCTGATTAAATGAACAAGTATTCAAATATTCTTTTCCAGAGAAAGGATTGTCTTGAGTTTATAGCTCAGGAATTTGCAATGAAGGCAAATCGAATCCTGGGCTGTATCTGCAGAGGCATTACTTGCAAAGACAGAGATGTGATCACCCCACTCTACTCAGCTCTTGTCAGGCCGCACCCAGAGTATTGTGTTGAGTTTTGCTCCCCACAATTCAAAAAAGATGCAGAGAGACTGAGAGGGTCCAAAGGAGGGCCACAAAGATGATCAAAGGGCTGGACAACCTGACCTATGAGGACAGATTGAAGGAGTGAGGTCTCTTCTTCCTGGAGAAGAGAAGGCTCAGGGGGAACCTCATCACAGTATGCCAGTACTTAAGGAACAACTACAAAGAGGTCGGAGACTATCTCTTCACAAGGAGCCACATGGAGAAGACAAGGAGGACAACAGGTACAAGCTGCACTAGAAACAGGTACAAGTTGCACCATTTCTTGATATGAGAAACAATTTTTTTACAGTGAGAACAATGATTCACTGGAACAACCTCCCCAGAAATGTAGTGGAGTCTCCATCACTGGAGGTTTTCAAGAAGCAATTGGACAAGTTGCTAATTAATCTCATGTAGTCTCCCTTTCCCATGAAAGGTTGGACCAGATGATCTTTCAAGGTCCCTTTCAACCTGGGCTGTTCTATGATTCTGTGAATACCACTCCTGACTCTGCTGCAGCTGCTGGCACCTAAAGTCTTAGATCCAGAATATCAAAGTTATATAAATCCCTAACTCTTGATAAAAACAACAGAAGTAAGGTGCCAGAAGAGGGTTCATGGCTGTTGTCTTTAGAATGAAGAATAAAAATCCTCTTTTTTTTTTTTTTAATCAAATTAATTATCTATTTGTAATAATAAACTCCTGAGGTAAGAGTGGTCTTGTAGCTAATATCCTGTTGCTCCAGTCTTAATAAGGTCGTTGGCTAATATTCTATTCTAAAGGTAAAGTGTAGTTCACCAAACAGCAGCAGAATTCAGCAGAAATATTTCTATAGCCTTTCATGAGGTTTTGACAGGACCCATCAATATTTGGGCTAGAATTATCTCACCATTTTTCTAATTAAGTTACAGCATTATTCATGAATTGTAACTTCTAAAATAGCAATATCCAGTTCTGACTATGTAGATAATTTCTAGACATTTCTAGAACATGTTATGTTCTGGCTATGTATATAATTTCTAGAAATTTCTAGAACATGTTAACCAGAAAATTTTCTTTTGTGTGCACAGTATAGGGAGAGACATTCTCTGGTTTGGAGTTTTTCTCTTTTTTTATTCCTTTTTAATAACTGTTATGCATTCTTTTTCTACTAACAATGAGTACCATTTACAGCTTTATTTATTTTCATGAAAACCCAACCAGATGTTCTTCATGAAAGTGGACATTTTTTCAGGAACATTTTGGTTTAATCAAAAAGCTATTTCATATTATTAAATGTGGAAAACCTTTCAGCTAGTACTAGTTTTCACAGATTTCTAAAAGATTGAAGGATACTTTGCAGACCTCTTCCTGAGAGCCAAAGTGGGAATAACAAAGTTGATCTTTTATCTTCTTCTTGGCATTCTGTTGTAGGTATCATTAAGCATGACAAGTTTTTAAAAGTCTTCTGTTTCAGAATGCCCATTTACAGAACTCAGTATAAAACCCTGTCTCTCCTGTGAGAGCACAAAGCAGTTTAAAATGCAACCTGATTTAATGTAATTGCCATGTTCCAATCCCTTACCTCTTCACTTAAGAAAACAACAATTTTTATGAGGTTGTTACTTTTCCTTTTTAAATACACTTTTCAGATAAAGTGTAGCAGCCAGCAATTTATTTCTCCCTTGACAAAAATACAGTGAAAACAAGCTCCCTCTCACACTCACCCTTATTAAAGAAGACACAGGAGGGACACCTGTCCTCTCAGGCGAGTCAGAGAGAACTCTGCCAAGTGTAACAGAATGAAAAATTTGGGTTTCATGACAATAGACAAGTCATTGTCTTCATTCCATTGTTTATTCAATACATCTCACTTCACAAAGAGGAGTAGATGTTCTCAGATGATGCATTCAAATAAGCTACCCTCAAGTCTTCTTTCTCAAAGAACATGTTACAGCATGTGTCCCTAAAGCTCCACCCTCAAGATCCAGTATGGGGAGCCAAGAGGAAGACATTGAAGCTTCCATGTCCAGATCTCTGACAGTTTGTGAGTAAGATACACTAGCTCTCCTATTTAGCTTCATGTTCCCTATTAAAACAAGTATAAAGTGTTTCCCTCCCTTCACAAAATATCAGTAGTAGTAGTAGTAGCAATAAATGTATTTATACCACTAGCAACAAGAAAAGCATTAAGAGTGGTAGAAGTGTTGCTAGTATTAGTAAATCCACAGTTCCCCAAAGTCTGTTAGACACCCAACAGAAATAAATCAAAGCCAATATCAAGCCAAATTCTCTATTACCAAATCCAAGTGTTTAAAATTAATAAACTGGATCTTCTTCCTGCAGCCCTTTCTGGCTTCACCTAATGAAATTATGAAAACAGCATAAATATTTGAGAATTTACAGAAATACACAATATATGTAATGAGTTCTATTCAGCTTGTGTATTTGAAGCCTTTACAATTTACTGAAGCTATGTTTTCAAGCTCTGCTTCACTGCAAAGTCGAGATGCAGATTTAAAAAAAAAGGTTGAGATTCTCACCTAAACACATCTCCTGCAGCCTAGATTTTAAGAAAAGCATCACAAATGGCAAGACCACCAATAAAATTTTAAGAGTTGACAACACTATACAAATCAGCATTGCCCTGTTAAAGTCAATGGAGTTATGCTGATTTTGTACTAGCTGAGAATCTCATCCATTGTTCCTACCGCAAATAATTTATAGTCTAATTAAGAACTTATTGCTCTATCAGCACTACAGCAAGTAAGGAACCAGAGTTTTAGAGAGGATATCTCTCTTGAGTTTATGTAACGACCAGTATTACAGACTAAATTATTCTAGCAACAACATGGACAACAACTTGTACAGCTTCAGATGTCACATAAATTAGGTAATTTTTTTTAATCCTTTGAGGCTCTGTCTCTCAGATCTCTGCAATTACAGTCTAATTCAGCAGTTTAGGAACCCGGAACGAAGCCATGACTTACCTGTGTATAACTTTATGTGCAATCATTGCCTGGGGCAAACAAGAACCATATTTTCCTTTCTGCTGCATGGACTAAGAACTTTTTAAGTTAATATCATATGCCTACTTCCAGTGCCCAGCAATGAGTCTCCCCTGGCTCAATAAATAATATTTTCTGATTTTGGAGTAGAATGAGCTTTGTTACAGTAATGTCAAAATCTCTGTTTAATCATCACAATTGAATTTGGGGCCTCTGAGTCGGTCCTCTGCCTCTAGAGGTGCAGCAGGTAAGCGCATCAGACCACATCAGGCTCAGCAAACCCTATCACAGTTCCAGTGACCGCTAGACAGCACCAAAGAGAAGGACGAATCCAGCTGAGTCAGTGGAAAGGGATAAGAACTTTTAAAGTTAGTGTTCAAATAGGTGCTCAGACAAACCTCTATAAAAACTTCAAACTTCTGTGATTTACCTGTAGAATGACCAGACATCAATGCAGGCCAGGAAATACTGATGCAGTATTAATGATTCACTTGACTTGCTTCTACTAACTGGACAACATTATTCTTCTCTAAGTATACTGTAGATTCTGAATTGTTGACGGAGACTGCATAGACTCTGACATATATATTCTGCAGAAATAACTGAAGTGAAGTGCTGGGAATTACAGCACATAAGTGTTGCGGAGGTGAGGGTTATTAATAGTAGCAGTATCAATCATAATGGTTGTTTGAGTAGCCTTATTAAAGATGGCATAGTTCTCACAATTTTTTTTTAGGAAAGAACAGAAGAAATGGTGTGACTGCTGGGTAAAGCCCTGGTCATTAAAAAAAAAAAAAAGTTTATTAAAATCATCCTGTTAAAGGATCTATAAACAACAGGAGGAAAGCACTGTGGAGGAGGAACTGGTGGTTATGCTGAGCAAACTGGGGAAGATGTGCCATTGAGAACCTTGAACAATGTCAGTAAGAAGAAGCTTAAACAAGTCACAGAAAATATTAATTATGCCTTGGAGGAATAAATACTAAGGACATGAGGAGTCTGCAAAATCTGTATTACAGTCCAAAGAAAGAACTGATAATCATAAGAGAGAATAAAATAAACTACTACCAGAAAAAAGTCATTACTAGGTGACTCAGATTAGTCAGAACATCCAATGGTTAAGGCAGTTTGAAGGTAAATCAATGGCTGAGTCAACTGAAACTGAGAAGTTGATCAAGACAATGGAGTTTATTTGGAACAGTGCGAATCCTATACTTTGGTTTTGTGAGAGCCAAGGAGGAATCAAAGCCAAAACAGCAGAGATGGTACATAATATTATGCATATGATTATACATTAAAACAACTATATCAGCATAAAATTGTTTTAAAATAAGAAAAAATACATTGTAGATATGAAACAGAGGGATGAAAAAAAATCATGATAACCCACATTTCAACAGGTATCACAGGGAAGGAAGTGGAATCCACACTTAGGTACAGAGTTTGACAAACTTGCATCCTTGGCTCCTCTACAAGAAACTGAAGTAGAACCATGTCTGCATAGCAAATTTACATGAAAAAGAAGATACTCTAGCTGAAATAGTTGACTAGGAAAAGTGTAGAAACATTACAAAGTGATACTATAAATATTTAAGAGTCCTTATTTTCTGATGAAGAAATAAAGGTATATCAAAGCTATTCTGGTTTGGACAAACAGCAAACTCTTAGAGAAGGGGGAATTAATGGTAAAAAATATGGCCAAGGCAGTGAAAAAATATTCCATCACATATATATAGAATTTTGTGGCAGTATTGCATTGGACGAAGATTGATACAAGGGAGTTGGGCAGAGGAGCCAGGCTAAATTTAGCTTTATTGCAAGTCACAGAACATTACTTTAGGGTGAACAGGATTTATGACCATAGAAACAGTACAACAGGCTGAAAGAGAACTAGAATATCCTAGAACAGTTTTTTTCTTGTGACGGACTACTCTTGAAGAGACAGAAAATGGACTGAATGTATCTCGGATAAAGTTCTAACACTAAAAGAGGAATGAAAAGCCACTGAGAGAAAGACACCAACATGAGATTTGTAGTTAGAAATAAACAGAAAGAAGATTAACAGAGTTAGAAAAAAAGAGTTACGTACAGATTTACAAGAGAAAATGTCAAGTTTTAAATGGAATGCAAACCTGAGGAAAGAAATTAAGAGCAGATTTAGGTGTGAACCAATACATTAGATGTTTAACATCCTTTTATATTCAATGGAAAGAATAGAGTTCAGACAGTTGACAAAAATCTGGATCTCTACTTCAAGATAAGCTCAAGTTTCACTGTGTTTAATGAGTAGAGGTTTGCCCCCATGTACAGGTCTCCTGTGATTTAAGAAACCTGTGAGAGACTCTAGTGGCACCTGGGCACCACCATGATTGTGGGTGTCCAGTACCATTTATGTTGCTCTAAGGGATTCTATCTGGCCTTCAGTTGTCACTCGAGAAAGGTTACACAGTTCTGCATCATAGCTAACTGCCTTGTGGAGACACCTTGTACAACCTAAGGCACCCATAAAGACCACAGATGTTTGTTTGTATGCACTTAAATTAAGTCCCAAAGAAGCCCATAGATATATACATGGAAATGCCTAAATATAAGCATCTCAAGTTGGAACTAATTTTTACCCAGAAAATTTAATTATGGATATATAAAAAATCACTCACAAAAGACAAAGGAAAGAGACACAGTAGCAAAAGTGTAAATCTAGAATGTATGATATGTAGCCAGAACCTAGAGACTATTAATCATATGTAAGCGGATGTACCAGATTCAGTAGAGATTAATATAAAATACAGAATTGACAGTCTTAAGTGCTAGGAGCTTTGCAGGAATTATAGGGTCAAAACAGAAGAGATGCTGTACTATCAAAAGTGCAACAAAAAGGTAGATAAGAAAGATACAAAAATGTAACTAGGCTTTTGAAAATCATTAATGTTCATGAAGTGCATTGAAGAACACCAAATATGGGACTTATGTAAGGAAGGGAAAAGAGTTCCTCCCTATGGACTTTGCTGGTTTATAATTCGTTTAATTAAAATTAAATAAAAAATGGCAAATGAGATCTGGCAGGAACTGAAGAAACTGTAGGGCATGAAAAATATAAGCATAAAACCAATTATTTGCTGTGCGCTAGAAGCTCATGATACATTATCACAGCAGTACTGTGCACATTGAATATAGTCACACTGAATATAGACATGACAGAAAGCAACCTTGATGGGAACACTTGCAATACTGAAGAAGGTGATAAAATTCTGAATTCATTTGCAACAGTCTAAGTTAAGGATACATTAGTAGTTATGTTCCCATTGAGATCTCAGGTAATAGGAAGAAATAACAATAATATATAGTTTTTATGTGGGATGATCCAAATGCCTTTGACTTCACCAGAGCTAAGCAGTGAGCATGTATTTAGCATTGAAGTAAATTTCGATAGAGATGAATCTCACCTTCTAGATAAAATAAGCTATGGATTTCACAAGTGATTCATGTATTTGGCTTATGACTTTTCACTGAACTGGATTATATGCTTTAGAAGATCCCCAAACATGATTTATTGGCTTTAAGTGATTTTGCATCTACACATCCTTTACTGAATACATCAAATGATTAATTACCACTATGGGTTTAAAAAAAAAAAAAAATGTTAGTAGATAGTTATCTACAAATGTACAGTACCTGAAATATCATCACTAGATTAAAGACTTCATTGCCAGTCAGGTACGTTAAGATGAATACTTCAGCTAAAAGAAATACAGTAATTTTTCAGACCGACACATGCCAAAAGTGCATTTGGTTGTTAAATTATCTGGACCTTTTTTTTTTTTTCATTGACCCTGTGTAGAGGTCATACATATTCTGAAATTCAAAAACTATGAAGAACCTGAGCTTCTGCTATAAGTTAGACCTACAGATACTCAGCATTTTTTTACTCTTAAGAAGTCTACATAAACATTCAGAATCCTAACTGTATTTATCCTTGCTTGAAATGTTGGTTGTATGTGTATATTAAAGATTGGAAACTATTCTTGCATATTGTTGTCTCCTACAGATGAACAATGCAATAAGAAACATCTTTAGCCATTGTGAAAATATATGAAAGTACTGATTAGAGCAGCTAACACAAGGTTAAACCAGCTAACAAGTTAACCAGGTGAAGAATAGAGTACCTAAGTGAGAAAACAAGAAATTTTAGAGAGAGGGCTGTGTCTGAAATTCTGGATCATTACTATTTTTTTATTTGAAGTAGCAGGAAAAAAATCTGGTAGTCCTTAAATACCATACCTGGCAGTACTAGCCTCTGTCCCAGTTTGCAAGCCTCCGCAGAAAAAATGATGAACAGCATACCCCAAAGCTTGCTCCAGAACATATCATGAACAAACAAATGAGTTAGAACTTGCTTTAGGGTGTTTTATTGAAGACAGTGGTAGTTGTGTTTAATTTTCAGCGATAGAATTTGTCTTTACTCAAAACTAATCTACTTTAACCAGAGAGATAAAGCCAGACTGGCATAAATTTATGAGATAAATTCCAATGGCTATTCATGTGAGATGAGAATTTATCCAAATATTGTGTATTCACCAGTTCCAGAGCTTTTTTTCAGTGTTTGAACCTAAAAGCAGGTTGGTTTTTTTGTTTACCCATAACATAAAGAAACCTCCTGAGACTATTTCAGTTGATTCTGTTTACAACAGAACCAGTTTGTTCTAGATTAGCAAGTAATTTAATCAGTGTCTCCAAGCTCTTAGTGACTTAAAGATTTTAAAATCAATATTTAATAAAGATAATGCTTAGTATGCCCCACACAGAGTGGGTCCTGTCTGCCTTTTTTAATAACAACATGCTGCTCTCCTCTATCTCCAGTAGCTGCATTCAGAAATGAACTCATTTAACAGTGAAGCATTATGAATTACTCTCAACTGGTTTTGCAAAACTAATTCAAGCATGAGAAGAGACTTTTCTTCCCTGAAGTATAACCTTCCTCCTGCCCCACCTTTTTTTCTTGCAGAGAAGAAAATAGTTGTTTTCTCTGTGAAGGAGAAATGTGTCCTTTGAGGAGCTGAAGAGCCACACACACAGGCACAGAAGGGGAGAGTGCACCTATTGTGCTGTTCAGACAATCAGACGAGTAAAGTTCCGCTTCCCCTATGTCAGCTAACCTGGATTTTTTTTTTCTTAACCTAAATCAAGCACTAGTACAGTTTCTGCTTTGTGTGTATACCCAGCAGAATAAAGTGGAAATAGAGGATAGAAGTTTTTAAAGTCTGGACTACAGCAGTATTCAAACCATGCACTTGGAACTAGGTATTTTTTTGTAGGAAGTACAAGGGAAAACATGCAAGAAAACCATTTCCTCTCAAATTAACTATGAAAAGCTCTGCTTTTGAAGGGTAATGGGCAGGGGGAGAAACGAGAAAAAACAGACTATTTGGGGATGATTTTTTAAACATTTTGTCAAGAAACCAAAGGACTTTGGTTTAATATCAAATTATTTTCAATTGTGTCAGAAATAGTACAGATTTGAAGCAGTAATTTTATGAACATAAAATTAATATCCTCCCTTAAAAGAGTCACAGATGATCGATACAGATGTTATCTACAATAATTATCTACCACTACCTAGTCATTGGCCTCATTCATATGATATATCATTGAATTTTCTGAATTCACTAGTATTTGAACTGAACACAGTTTCAGTTGTGTAATATTTTGTTTCTTCAAAAGCTTAGTTTTCCATTAAAAAAAAAATTAATAGGAAAATTTCTTCCCAGACCTGTTTAGGAATACAATATAGAGACAGATTTTAAATTGGAGCAAAAGAATTTGTCTTTAGACAGAATCTTGAACTTAATATATACCCAACGACACTCTCCACAAGAACTAATAATTCCTAACTAATGCCCTCATGTATATGCTATACTAAACCAGGCCTGGCACTTTATTACTTTTTAGGAATTATAATCATATCTTCTGATTTTTTTCTGGAAATAGATTCTTTAAATATTTGTTTCTGCTATGTGATGAATAAAAATATATTGGCTTTATCGCCTATAAAATTCTGAATACCTCTCCAGGTAATTGTAATCTAGTATATCACCACACAGAGTTTAATAAAAGAAAGCAAAAACCTTTGTGAAGCCTGCAAGATCAAGTATCTGTTGTGTCAAGGGGTGTTTTAATTTAACTAGTTTTCTGGATTCTTGTCACTTCTATAATTTGGAGGCTAAAAGTCTGGTGATCCCATCACTGTGTTCATAGAGTTCTTGATGGATGTATGTAAATTACTTATTTATTTCATCAACAGGCACCTTGCTGAGGGCCTCTGCAAATTAGCAAAACCTCATGTTATTTTATTGTGAATTCAAGGTTGTTTTCCTTAATTTTGTTCCTCTTTTTCCCCCCTCCTTATTTTCTCTCTCCCTCCCCTGTCCCAAGGCAACCTTACATTCCTTATTATTTTTTTTATGAATTGGTATATTTCTGCATACTCTATTGAAGTAAATTTTTGTCACCTTTTCCCCCCACTTTTCAATAATCTCCTCTCTTCTTCATGCTATGTTTCAAATAAATTTATTTAGGAGAGAGATGGAAGGGGAAGGGCTTGCTTTCTAAAGTCTGGGGAAGAACTATAAACTTTCTTCTACTCACAGGCAGAGGTGATGCATGTGTTTCACTTTATCATGAATATAAAATGATCAGTAAAGAACAGACACACCACAGAAGGGACATGAGAGTCTTCGTTCTTATGTGTAGTACAGAAGCAGCAGCTACGAACTGTCCCCTTTATGCTTATTTTGACCTCTGCTTTTATATATCACTGCTATTATTGACAAAAGCTTCTTTTCTACCTTTCTGCTTAATGGAAACAGCTATCTTCAAAGATTTAGAGTATAAAACTAGAAGGGATTGAATAGTCTATGCTTCTGCATGATACAGGCCATTATAAAGACTGTGAATTAGTGTTCATTTGAGTAGAGCATATGTCTTAGGAAGACAGCCACTATTGATTTTAAAATTCCTAGTGATGGAAAATCTACACTAGCCCTTGATAAGTTCTTCCCATGTTAAATTGTTCTGTTTGTTAAATACATAGACTTTATTTCTAGTCTGAATTTGTATTTGGTCTTCTAGGCACTGTAACTTGGTATATGTGTTCATTCTGTACTGAGCCAGGGCACCTTATCTCACAGTCTGGTCAGCACGTTAAGTGTTTCCATTCTCTCCACAGCAAATAGAAGGAATTCTGTGTTTCTGAAGGCAGAAACCAATGTCCTAAGCAAGTAACTTCCCAGGGCTAACCGAAGTGAGGAGTCCTCCTCCTCAGCCATGAGGAGTTTCCAATTTTCAGACTTAGGGCACTCATTCAGAATATGCTAAATACAGTCTTTAAGTCCTTTTCTTCATGAAGGTGTCTGAGTCTTCTTGGTTTACACCTTTTCCAGCTGGGCAGACTGCACAGCAATGAGAATGCACATAAGTAAATGGTACACTTCCTTTCTTCCGTGGAAATTGCTCCACTTTGTAGGGATAAATGCAACAGCTGAAGGAGAGCAATTTTATGGTATCATTACTTATTGCATAGTGAGACCAGAGATCAAATCTGTCCCATCTTAGCTGAACTGCCAGTACACAGAGTAACATAATTGTTTTGCTGAATCTAATAATAAATCATGTTTTTATTTTCCATATTAAAAATTAAATGAGAAGGGCAGAAAGTGACAAATTCCAACATTGATCTATGACTTGGAAACTCGGCTGCTCTGAAATTTACCTTTAAACTTAAGTAATTATTCTATGTGTAGTGCATGTTCTTTCCAAGGAGTCATTGAGGGATCCAACTTCACTCCCTTGCAAGCTACTTTATCTAGGCACTAACCTTAAAAATAGAGAAAGGTTAGCAAGAAAAGGTTAGTTCTTCCTTGCAGTGGGAAGAACATTGATTTTTTTTTTTCTTTTTTTAATTCATGCCATTCTCTGAAGCCACATGCAGGCTTTTAACAAACACTCTGCCAGGAAAAATCTTTTGTAAGCCCTTCTGAAAGAGGAAAAAAAGCCACCAATAAACCAACAAAAGCCCCCCACCTTACTTGCAATACTGCTGTACTGGTCTAGCAAAAATTGTAGATTTGTTTCCAGGGAAGACTATACATTTCTAGAGACTTTTAGCAAGTCAGGAACTTGATAATATTAGTCATGGATGAAGAAACTGTTGGGATTCAGAGATGTGAGACTGATAAGAACTGAAGTCAGAGATGAGACTACTTCATGGGTGATATAGTCCAGATTACCGCTATTTTGTCAACCTCAGAAAGATTGTAAGGTCTCCAGAGAAATGTAGTCCTTGGATATTTTGTCTGATATTGAACTATGTTTATTGTTTTTAAATGTTTTTTACTGTAACAATTGTGACAGCCTTTATTGGCAGTTCTTTTCCTACCTGGGAAAACTGGTAACAGTTAGCTAGCAATATTTCATATATACTCATGACGTGAAGATACCTGCTGGAAAGGAAAATATATGAAAAATTCATGTGGACAACCCAACATAGAATGAATGAGTTACCATAAGATCAGATTTGGCATTCCATCTCCGGTAAATAAACTGAATACAGAGATAAAGCAGTTTACTTCTGTGTTAGTCTGTGCGATACTACTAAGAAAAACTAAAAAAATAAACCTTTTCCTCTCTGACTGTTGTGTCATGCATCTGCAGAAAGTTACTTTGTTCCCCAAAGGGGAATGTACTAAAGTTATCACATTCATCTTCCCATCAATCTACTTACCTCATCAGTAGAAATTCCTTGCTTTTAGCTTTTGGGTCTTCCTACTCTTTTCAGTCCATCCATCTTTTTCTCCCCTTCAACATTCATCCTAAGTAAATTTCTAAATAGTTTTTCAAATTTTAGAATTGCAACCTTTAGAAGACAAAGGGATCACAAAAGAAATGAGTGAAAAGGACCTTAAACTCTTACAGTCTTTAGCTAAGAGAATAGACTCCCTCTCTGTTCCCATGTTTTATTTCTATTTCTCAAGACAAATATTTAAAAGGATTGTATATTCTCATCAATAATAATGATCTCTGCTTCTCCAGTGTTCAAGCTCCATGACAGAGCTGTCCCAAAGCCAGGGAGGCTGGAATATTGTTCCCAAGTGTGCTGGTTTTGCCTGGGATAGAGTTGATTTTCTTCACAGTAGCTAGTATGGGGCTATGTTTTGGATTTGTGCTGGAAACAGTGTTGATAACACAGGAATGTTTTCGTTACTGCTGAGCAGTGCATANCCCCTCATCTCACCCATGGGGAGTGAGCGAGCAGTTGTGTGCTGCTTAGTTGCCAGCTGGGGTTAAACCACGACTCCAAGCCAACCAAGCTATTTGCTTGGTCATGCATAATGAACCATTGACAATTAGCCTCTAAGTCTGCACCATAAAAGTAACAGCAACATAATTCAAAAGAGAAGAACACTAGTTTTTACATTTATTAATATCTTTTAACACTAAAGAATATTAAGACACCATTGGAATTATCTCACAATTCTTGTTGGGTTTTGTTATTTTTTCCCTTGTAATGCCCAAGCCAGGTCTGGAACAGACCGTTTATGCTTTTTGACATAACTGTTACCTTTCTTTTGTTCCTTTTATCTCATCACTAATAGGAGCAATGCAGATGAGCTGCAGATATGAGTTAGGAGAATGTTGAGCGGAATGGAAATATCCTTGGTGAAAAACTCACCTGAGAAAATAAACCAGGATGAGAGTTTTGGCTGAGTAACTTGAGCATAACATGACAGCAATGGAGCTATTTATCCTTAAAAGCTTCACCTGAACTGTGTTACACGGGCATACTTTCTTAGGTCAGCATTAACTCAGGTATCTTTATATCAAAACATATAATGTAACCATGCAGTAGACTCAACAGTTATAAAGTGAATACAGACTTTTATTACAGTAGAGTTACCATTATATTAGTCAAAGTCTGAGACATTTTATCCCAAGTTCATCCCACATCAAACTCTTCTGGATGAAATATAATCCCCAGAAAGTACTGGTTTGTAATGGAAATGCTGACAGGCCCTTAGCTATAGAAGCTCTACCAGCTTTGCTATTCTACAAGGTCCCTAACTGAATTTTTATTCTTTAATTCAATGAGAGGGTTTTGCTTCCAAATCACTTTTAAAATCCTCCAGCTGTGCTATTTCTTAGTTTATCATAGATACATTACTTTTCAATTAAATTATTCCAATGTTCATATATTTTCTATATTAAATTGTAGTTATATCTACACTTTTCAAATACACTGGGATCTGCCCACCTCTCTCATTTTGCCTCATAAAAACCCAAGTGTAGGAGTTTTATATCATATTTAAGGCTAGAGGTGACATAAGCTTTAAAGTTTCTGCTTTATTTTATCAGTCTCTCCCCCAAAAAGCTTAGTAGACCTTCTTATGTTCTCTCAGGGGTGACAGCAACAAGTATATGAAGATCTGCCATTTTAAGGATGAGGCAAGAGAGACAGAGAATTTGTGTCACAGTATGTTGTTGACATCTCACTATAGCGACTTCAAATAAGTGTGTTAATCTGACACATGCCACCTCTTCTAAACATTGTGGTCATTTGAGATACAGTTGCCTGAACAGAGGTATCTAATGTTCTTATTCAAGTGCAATGAAGTTTCCCAGTTGTCCTCCAGATGCTGGTCAAGAATGATATGATATCGTATGCGCCAGCCCTATGTGGATGTCTGGACACCAGGACCAGGTGTCAAATGACACTAGATAGCCATCCTGACTATGCTGCTACTTATCAGTGGCCCTGGGGCCACCTTTAAAAGAGTAGATTCATCTTTTCTCTATGGAACAAGCCTGGAGCAAGCCTGAAGCAAACTCCAGGTTCTTTCCAGAGCACAGGGGCACACATACGGTAGAACACACTGCTGCACTAACCTGCCAGCAGGACTATTTGGAAAAGTTCTCTATAGTCAATCTTCAAGCTGTCCACAGGGCAGCCATATGAACAGAAGGTAAGCAATATGTAGACCATAGAGTGCTTGCAGCCAATCTAGAGCAGAGTAAGAAAAACCCATTGACAAAATCCAAAAGCATTTTTAGTCAGATGAATCTCCAGCTTGTGCGATATCTTTTTGGCAATGCTTCCTAGGAGAGTGTTCTGACTACTGTGTGCTTTGTAGAAATAAGTTACCACACTGAAGATTGGGAGCACATCATTGCCATTATAATTTCGAATGAAGCTTGTTCTGCTTCATTGTCTTGTGATATCAGGCCAGTTGTTGTGTCTCAGAGCGTGACTGTCATTAGCAGTATATTTGGGGGATGGATGTGGACTTAGATTTCAGGAGTCTAAGCAGTTTGAGGAGATTTCTGAGGTCATCCCCTTGGATTTAGATATCTGATTTACATATAAATTTAATTTGAAGTATATAGGTGTTATTTTGGCTTTCAATTTATATTCTAAGCTAAAATTATAGGGAATATGCTGTAGTGTTAGCAAAATAGCGTAGAGGCATATATGCCAGAGCTTAGAATCAAGGTTGTATTCTTAACTTTAATTTTGGTGGTTTAAAGCAAGATTTATCTCCTCAATTTAAGCAAGGGAGGGAGGATTTACCCAGAGATTAAAACGCTTATTTTAAAAGGTCTGTATATAGATTTCTAAGGGGACATTAGGGACAGGATTCAGCTTCCTGGACATAAGCGTCCACTTTCATACTACTGCCATGGGATATATTACATAGCCCTCCAGCCACAGGTCTTCTGTAAGTCGTGTGTCAGAGCTGCCAGCCCCATGTGGTGCTCAGTCACCTCAGGGCACCTCAGCAACTAAATCACCTCCTACTTCTCTTCTTTAGTCTAAGATGAATCAATCTCCAGACTTTACTGATTTCATTAACTGGAGTTCAGACTTCTAGTACTTGTTGATGCTTAATTGTGGTGGACACCCAAATGTAGATATCTCAGTCTCAAATGAAATCCTACTTTAAGGATTCACAGTTGCTTTAATATGAGATTCTTGTATCGGGACCTAATAATTTAGATGCACTTTGTAATGAAGAGGGGAATCGTCATTTCTAGAGGGCAATTCATATAACTTAGTGTGGTGGGTTGACCTTGTCTGGACACCAGGACCAGGTGTCCACCAAGCTGCTCTATCATTCCCCTTCTCATCAGAAGGCAGAGGAGAAAATAAGATGGAAAGAAACTTGTGGGTCAAGATAAAGGCAGTTTAATAAAACACAAGCAAAGGCCACTTGCAGAAGCAAAGGAAAACAAAAGNCAGCCAGACCTGATACACTTAGCTGCCTGTTTTATGAGTGAAATATCCCTGTTGAATATTTCTTAACTAGCTTAGAAACAGCAGTCTTCGAAGTAGCTAAGATTAAGGTGAGATGTTCCCTACCCTGCCTTACTTCTAAATCAGCCCTTTTAAATTATGAGAAAAAAAGAGAAGTCTACACTGAAAAAAGCTCTGGATTTTATTTTTTAATTAACAAGGAGTACATATTTGTCTTCATTAAATTGTTACCTCATTTCAGAGATGTGGATTTACAAACAGTAAAATTTTGGGAGCTTTGAAATGACCTCTAATCAAAGGAAATGAGACATACACATTTTGATGTAAAGCAAACATCAGAATGCTTACACTGACTTTGGGCTGTGGCCATAGTCTTTGCAGTTTCTGAAGCTGAAATCCAGACAGGAAGATGATTGTACTGGTGGAAGACATTATGCAGTGTACTGTTGAGTATACCTATACAAAAAACTCACAAACTTTAGACAATCCACGGAAGATAGTTTTATATTAAAATGCAGGACATGGGGTAAAGAAGAGCAGAGATCTGTCCTTTATCTGGCTTCCTGTTTTCACTTTGTGTAAGTCTTACTACCCTGATCTGTCTCCTGCTTTTCTCCTTGCAAATGGACACACAAGTGGCCCCCACCATCTCCAGCATGCATTTATAACATTTCCATAGGTGGATCGTCAGCTCCTGTGTGTGCTACATTTTCTTTACCTCCCTGGCTGATTCCAGACCTGAGGGATTTAACTAATCTACATCATGGGCAGACTTTATGGACTGTGCGGGAAGGGAGCAGATACACCTGTAATTTCACCAGTGTCCTTTGTCTGATAGGGGCATTAGTCCATAATGACAGTGAATTTTCTGATAGCTTCAGTGATCTTTTCCCTGAAGGTCTTACACAGCTGACTATATTAAACACACTCTCACACATACATAACTTGCTTCCTTCATCCATCTTGTCTTCTCTAGAGAGATTTTTTTTCACTTTGATATGTTGCTCACCTTGTTACCACTCATCTTGTCGACTATTTCCTCTGTGGTTTCAGACATTTTATGCATGGCTGCTTATGTCTTGTTTTCAGATTCTTTCTGCCTAGGCCTGGAATAATTTTTGTCGATTCAATACTACACTCCATTTCCCATATATAAAAGTTTAAATTAATTTTTGCAGTATCTTCCCACCTACTTTCCAACACTGCCTAGGCTTAAAAATTGAGGGAGCAGTACTAGGAGTGGGGGTGGAGAGGAAGAATTTAGTGAAGAGGAGATAAGTGAAACAGCCACGTGAAACACAAATGTGTGGCAGGTTCATTTCTCCACTACAGTTAATGATGTCTAGAGCAGCCTGACTCAAAACCCACTGAAATCAATCGTAAAATGCAGTTACCCTCTTGCAATTTGGAACCCTTTGAGACCAGATTTCCAGAACCAGAGAATAATTAAGTGGCATGAAGTGCATGTTGAGATGGGGACGTAGTGCAGATGGCCTCACAATGAAGACATAGGAGACTTTCTCTAACAACTAGCAGTAGTCTCCCACTCTCAGGCCTTCACACTATAAGGGAATTTGAACCATCTGAACATCTGTGGGGAGAAAATATGGAACTCGGTAGATGGTTCAGGAGGCTCCTAGATCACACTGGTGACAATTTCCTTACGTGAATGCTTGAGGCGTCAACCAGGGGTAATGCTGAACTTGACCCGCTGCTCACAAATGAGGACAACCATGGTGACAGTGGTCATGGACAACAGCTTCAAACTGAGTTGAAATCAAGATGAAGGCTGGAGGCTGGGCAGCGGAATTAGGACTCTGGCCTTCAGCCTGTGTGGGTAACTGCTATGCAGAATGCCTTGGGAAGCCACCATGAGTAGGGAAATAAAAGCCCACTCCAGTAGAGGAGTTGGATTAGTGCCCTCTCTCTTAACATTTTCTTCTGCTGCAACTGTATTATAGAGCATTTTAAGTGGGATCACTCAGAGTAATATGGAAAGGGTGCCTCAGTAGAAGGCTGAAAAGCCAACTAAGAGTAGGAAAGGGGGAAAACAGGGAGCTTTCATCATGCCAGACATGGGCAGTACTCTTCCTCTTAAATTTTACTATAAGTTCTAGTCTAATACATATTTACATTAATGAGAAGCTGTCCATTGGTTTCAATGGCTTTGGTTTCAGATCCCTATATGTCTAAGGATTATACATGATAAGGCAGGAAATGAGCAAACAGGCAATGGAATTTTTTGAAACCTCATTATCCCAGCAAGATGTGTTTGCCTAGCCAGGTTTTGGTCTCTGTTTCCAGATGTCATGTCTGCACCTTTGCAGTTCCTTTTCTCTTCCATATTTTGCACAGTCCTGTCATAAAGCTCTTAGGCAATACAAGGCAGTCTGGAATTAAGGTGTGAGTAACAGCAAGAGTATCCATTATTCTATTAGAATGTTATTCTAACATCTAATATTCTATTAGGAAAAAGCTTTTTGATTCCTGCAAATTTTGAGGATTAATCAAGTTTTAGCTCATCACCTGCACCATTAGCCTTAAGCATTATGAAAATCTTCTGCATAATCTACTGAACATTGACCCAAGTTAGTTAAAGGGAATTTTTCTTTCTGATATCACATAATCATATTTAGGAAATTTGAATCTGCAGTTCTAAGATTTTCCACTGCTGTGATTCACAAACAGATTGACCAGGACATATCTCTCTTCTATAATAATTACTGTTGTACCATAAAGACTATTCTGCATCAAAGATTATTGCTTAAAAATATTTCTAGCAGGCCCAGGAGAAAGCTGGAAATGTGTAATCCCTTGTTTTCATGAAGACAAATTGTATTTTAAAATTCTCCTAATGAAGCAGCATTCATCAGCCCTCCTTCATCTATCTTTTCAGAGTGAGTTTCAGTGCACAGATAAGAAGATTAATGCTTCTGAACTTTCCAACACTTTTTGTGCTCTTATAGTAGTGCCCCAGTGAGATGAATTAAATCAATATGGTTACTACTGAGTCCAGAAACGTTTTCACATGTTATGATATTTGTCCCTTCTGCCTTTCTATTATAGGTCAGTAAAGATAAAATAAAGCTATTGTGAATCTGATTGGAACTTTGAACCTCACTTCGATACCTAAGGACTCTTAATGAGCAGAATGAGTAGGACAAAGATCATCAGTATAACAATTCATCCAAGTTCATGTGTGGGTGTGATTATGCAAGTGTATATGAATATATGGATCCACCAGACAAGTATTTTCTTTAAATGCTTAGGGAGTTTGCACGCTTCTTATTTTGAAGGGGCAGAATTCTCATGGGGTGTGTCCTCAGCATCCTACCACAGAATTCCACAATCAGCATCATTTGGATACCGACTACCTTTCACAAATTCCATCTTTCCAGCTCCCTTATTATATGACCTCAGAGAGCTGAGCTCCCAGAATTTCTATTCAGACCAGCAAATGCCATGATTACAGGTTTCAGCTGTTAAGAGCTGGAATGCACTCACTCATTCTGACTAGTGTCCCATGCCTTCTCACAGAGGCAAGTAAGGCTGGTGTAGCATAAAGGGTTATCCAAAGTTAGTAAAGTTATAAGAATCTAGCAAATGTGCCTACCAGAAGTAACGTTGATGGAAAGAGCTTGCAAAGAAAAAAATTAGGTTAAACTTATTTTCCAGCATATAAGAGGTTTCTAATCGGAGACTAAATTACACATCATGTAGTAAGACATCAGAAAAAAAAAAAATCACATGATTTGTCAGAAAAATCAAAACCAGTTTAATTACAATCATACTACATAGACAGGATGTTTACAAAAAAACACCTGTAGCAAATTTTTTAGATCAAAATGTTTTGCAGAAGGTGTTTGGCAAATGGTTTTAAATAATACACATAGCTGAGAAAATCATAATCTGTTTAGACTCCCTGGCAATGTCAAAATGCAGGGAACAAAAACCATTAGTGTGAGTAGACCAAAGTTGTGGCAAAATCTTCACATCACATGATTCATACATGAAACTACTTCAAATACTGTTAGCAATACCATGAGGGTCAATCAGTTTTTCTTTAAGGAAAGTTTTCTTAAGGAAAATTCAAGGTAACATCAAAGAAAGCAACAAAGTAATATCAGAATCAAGCCCTCAGTTTTTAACATATATGTATATATATACATATATATACACATAAATGAATCAGGGCTCCAGCACAATGTGCCAAGACTATCAGTGACACATTACAGGATGGCTTTTTATCTATAACTTGTCTCACTGGAAACAGTGGTTTGACATGCCTATTATTTCAAGGAAGCATTCACATTTCACAAAATGCTGACACCTCCCTCTCATGGTTTTTTTTAGAAGCAGCTTTAGTTCTATTATTTTTGCATGACAAACTAATAGTCAGGAATATTTTCCTATTCATACAACTAAATGAGTCAGGTTACAGTTTGAATAGCTTTCAGATGACAGGGATAACCCTTATTATATCTTCAAGAACATCAAAAAACCTCTTTTTTAATACATATATTGGTACATAAGACAAAAGCCCAAATTCACACCAACCTAATTTTTCATATTCTTATTGTTGTGCAACAGTTCAAGACAGACAGCGAAAAGTAATGGATTGTCATTATCATTTATTTGTACTAGCAGAGCTGTTAATGGACCAAAACTTAACCATAGCACACACTGAACAAACTCAGACTCCCTTCCAAAAAATACTTAGGTTGTATATATATATATGCATTTATAAAGCTACCAGTGAATTTGATGTGTGGCACTAATATCATTCCATTAGGAGTATCTTAATAGCTTTTTCAAACTTTCTCATAGATATAGATATTACTACTCCCATGTTGGAAGCAGCTTTGATTTGCTTCATGTAGAAACACCAGTGACAGAGAAGAACTATGTATTTTAAAATTATAAGAATTATTCATTTGCACTATGATACTGCTTCAGGCCTCCAGTCAGAAAAAAGTATCTCCTTTGTAAATTTTGGGCAAACCCAAAAAGAAAAGATGGTCTTTGCCACAGAGAGCTCATGATCTACACATAAAACAGCAAAGGGCAGATAAAGGTATTTGTTGATAGCAAGATGAGTGGACAGAAATGTTGTTTACCATGATATATAGCAGCTGAAACGGTTATAACAGCAAGATTCTTTTTTTTTTTTTTTTGTTATTATGTTAGCTATTATGTTAGACTGGCTAAAAGAAAGTCTTAATGAAACAATGAAGTTGTTTGTGGAGTTCTTCCAACTTTGGGTGGCAACAAGAAGGAAAGCAATTAAGTGTTTGATGAAAAACTTGAGCTTGGTCTAGAATTCATGTCCTAGGTGTTGTCTCTAAAGAAGCAGCTGTTAAGGGTATACAGTAATAGCCCCCAAATATCCAGAGAACTAGAGCAATCTTTCCCTCCTACCCCATAACCATGGCAGACAAGACAAGTAGCTGGCTCAAACTCCAGCAAATAAAAGTCAGGTTTCTGATATGAAGATACTAAAGGACAAAGACAATTTACAGGGCGGGCTCTTAGTTCTTGGTCTTGGAGGTCTTTCAAACGGGCTAGGCCTAGTCTAAGGACTTGAAGTCTGGTGATTGTTAGACAGAAGTGATTGATAGACTGAAAATACAAGAGTCTTGGAAGTAAACACCACTAGCTTGTTTTTAATGTGTCTGAGAAGGGGGAGTTAGTGAAGGGTTGGAGGGAAAGTTGTAGCATGATCTCACCCATGTGATAGGAAAATGCTCTTTGTAGCAGAGAAAGCTGTAAGTAGGGTGAGATTTTACCCCCTAGGGCCGGGGAAAGGCTGCTCAAGGAGGTAACCCGAATAAGTGATCCAACTGTTTGTGGTTGCTATGTTTTGTTTTGGGATATCTGCATTAGCATAAAGATCATCAAAATGATCTATCTAGCAGGCAGCTCCTCATCAAATTTATTTCTGGGGATCCTCATTTGTGTTGTTTATTCCAAAAAATATTGAAACTCAGCAAAATTCTCTGCATGAATTAGGCAGCAGGTCAGACTAAATGATCAGAATTATCCCTCCTGGCATTAAAATTATTAAAACCTGAAGCATATGAATATATATTGCACTTAGAAAATGAGCTACATATTCTGGTTTACAACAAGCAAATGCAAATATGCGATGCATAGGGCTTAAGTCTGGCATTTTGCAGTATAACTGTATAACATATACACCAGTACAATACACATGAAAAATTATGTTAATATACATACGTATGTTATCTAAATGTCAATCTTTTAAATGTAGATATCTCTGATTATCAGTGAGATCAAACAACAAAGCCTCCTAAAACATTGCCTACTGCTAGTATTAGCTAAAACAATTCCACCACCTTGAGAGTTCTCCAATGGCTAAGAAGACACAGACGGTTAAAATATGTTTTTAAGCACCAACCACAGCAAAGACTGATGAACAAAATGCAGTGTCCCAGGAGGATCCTTTTAAAGACACCACCCTGTGTATGGGAATCTCCTTCCTGCTTCACCTTTGCTTATGAGAAGGGGAGTAGCATTTTGCTGGTAGCTCAGCTCATTGCTAGATAACACCATCCAGGAAGTTAACTTGCATTTATTTAACTACTTAACAAGGAAACACCCAAGAGTCCATTCCCTCCCTGATTATTGCATCTTACCTGTAGAAGATAAGAGATAAAAGCATGCACCTGTCTAACTAGACCAAAAGCTCAGGAAGTTTACAAAAAAATGGCAAAACGCTCCTTTTTTCTTGAAAAATATCATTTGTCAAAGTATGACGTTCTGCATATCCAAGTCTCTAGTGCAAACCTCTGTACACTGAATTAGTTCTCCAAACTGTCTTTGTAGCCTGGGGAGAGAAATGGGCACTGCTAGATTATAATTTGTATCCTCCTCCTTCATATATCTAAATTAGATAAAAACAAATTACTGCTCATTTCTCTCTGTTGATTATCAAATGAATCTGGACTGGCTCGTTCAAACATAGATGCCTACACTGCGGTCATAAGTGTTCTCTTCAATGACTGAGTTGTTAAGGGAAGAAGAAAGTGAAAAGGATTTGCAGGATCTGACATAGCTTTACTACAGTTTTCTGAGTATTAGCAATATGTGAAGATAATGAGATTTTATTTTTCTTGCCACTTTCACTATTGTTATCTTTATAGACCTATTGGAATAACGAGCAGAGAAGTGAACAGAAAGTATACGGTAAGTGGTATCAGAATCTGCAAACAATATGCAAACTACCAAAATCTTGTTAATGTAGATAAAAGAGTAGCATGTCAAACTATATGGGAAAGCTATAAAGTATGTTAATGAGTATTTTGGGTCTACATGGATTGACCTATCAAAAGCAAATGTAAAACAGAAAGATGAGTTAGAATGGACGAGTAAAAACTCAGACAAAAGAGTATCACGAAATCTCTGAAAGGAAAGTTTTGATACCACTGAGATGCCAGTTATAACACAATGCTTAAACACATGCAAATCTAATACTTACAATAATTAGATTATCTTGGGATATTTGATATATCATGGTTGTAACACAAAGGGTCTTTAAAACTTTAAAAATTCATCTTTAAGAATGCCAAATAACAAGGTTGTGTAATAATATTTGAAAACCATACAGAGAAGAGATACAGAAAGGCAAAGTATGCGCAAACAGGGAACAAATAGAAGGACAAAGATAAATTGTAAGTACCGTAACATTATCATAATGATCTCATCATAATATATACCATAGAATCACTAAGAAGACAGAACAGATTTGAAAAAGCAGAGTAATAAAACACAGCTGATTCACAACTGGTATCAGGCAGAAAGAAGTAAAAGCAAATATAGATGAGAAAAATAAAGAGAAGAGCAACAAAAGGGAAGCAGGTTTGAATGTATAAAATAATCTGTAAAATAAAATACTACATTGCACATTACATCTATTTGAAATAAGTTATAGAATCATAGAATAATTTAAGTTGGAAAAGACCCTTAAGATCATCGAGTCCAACCATAAACCTAACACTACCAAGTCCACCACTAAACCATGTCCCTAAGCGCCACATCCACACGTCTTTTAAATACTTCCAGGGATGGTGACTCCACCACTTCCCTGGGCAGCCTGGTCCAAGACTTGACAACCCTTTTTGTGAAAACATTTTTCCTAATACCCGATCTAAAACTCCCCTGGCATAACTTGAGGCCATTTCCACTTGTTCTATCACTTGTTACTTGGCAGAAGAGACCAACCCCCACCTCACTACAACCTCCTTTCAGGTAGTTGTAGAGCGCGATGAGGTCTCCCCTCAGCCTCCTCTTCTCCAGACTAAACAACCCCAGTTCCCTCAGCCACTCCTCATCAGACTTGTGCTCCAGGCCCTTCACCAGCTTTGTTGCTCTTCTCTGGACATGCTCCAGCACCTCAATGTCCTTCTTGTTGTGAGGGACCCAAAACTGAACACAGTATTCGAGGTGCGGCCTCACCACTGCTGAGTACAAAGGGACAATCCAAAATTCTCCAACTGTAGAGGTTCCATAAGGAATGTCTCTCAAGAAAGAAACATAGACCCCTCCAAAAGTCTTTACATCCCATTTGTCATAATTATTTATCTAAGGATGGAATAAATTGGCATCTGAAAGTGCCAGTTCCTTTCACTTGACTGCTAGGGAGAGCTAGTATTTTATATTAGTGTTTTAATATTATAAATTCTGTTTGTAATAGAATAACTGCTTTATAACAGATACCTACATTTTAGCCATCAGAGAGAAGTAAGATTAATTCTATTCTCATTGTTGGGTTAAAATATCCAGGGGTTTTGGTAAAGTCTAGATCCCTTAATGGACAGCTAATTTTAGTTGTTTAGGTCAGCCATAAACAATTTGTAAGTTATGCTATATAGAATGTAATGAAGAAAAAGACATAGACAGTATTTGGAGAAGGGGAGAGAATCACAGAATAATCCAAGTTGGAAGAGATCTTAGAAAGTCTCTGATGCAACCTGCTGTTCAAAGCAGGTTCAGCTGTGAGATCTGACCCCATTGTTCAGGACTTTCTCCAGTAGGGCTTTGAATATTTCCAATTATGGAAACTGTACAGCCTTTCTGAGGAACCTTTCTGGGCAATATGTGGCAAGGAGTGATTATGTTCATATATGGGTATCTGTTAAAAGTGACAGATATGTTAAAAAAGAGTTGCTTATATTGGTTAGGCAGTTTATCTTTCTGTGTTGACATATTGCTATTGATTTATGATAAGGTATATGATACGGTTAAACTAGTGCTTAGAGACTTCAGTCAGGATAAGAATATATTGCGCTAAAGAAGGAATTACTCAAGAATGTGGTCTTTAATAAGGAGCACGACCACTTAAAACTGGGGATATGAGACATTATAAAAAAGGGGAAAAAAAGGAAAATTAAAATCAGTTTTAAACAGATAAACATAATGTGGAATGATAAAAATTTTTATCACTTAACAGTTGAGTGTCCTGTTGTGAGAACTACAAGCTTTAAATTGACAACAAACACCCAGAGTAGTCTGTAGTTTCTGTTCCTCATTTGAAAAAATGATCAATATAAAACATTTGTCCTTAAAATGCCAACATAGGTATTACTGGAAATACCTGTTAGGACAGTTCTATGTGTCCCAATTGAGTCACAGAGTGCTCTCTTATGTCAGTGATCTGCTTCAGGGATCTGTCAGATTCTGAACTCTTGATTCTGCATAGAAATTCATAGAAAACTAGATTTACTGCTCTACATATTTTATTAACTAATCTATATAACTAGAACAGTCATAAAGCATGCGTAAAAAAATCAAAAGAATAATGGTTAATATCAAATCCTCAAAGTAACCTAAATATCAGATTGAGTCCAACATATTTAAATTATTAGGTCATCCAAGTGCTACATTATAATTTGAGAAGACAGCAACCTTATTTCACTATCAGCTATAAAAGTGACTGAATATTGTCAGTCTCAATTCTGAACAATATATATTTATAGCGTTTCCAGCAAAATATCTGGCTGCATGAGGGTCATATCCCTGCCAAGTTTAAACTAACATCAGATAAGGCAGCCTGCCCAAATTATAACTCCTCATGTTATGCAGGTCCTGTGTTATACACACGAAGACACATTAGCTGATTGTAGAATTCCTCCTGACTTGAAAATCTATGAATCTAAGATAATACTTCATCTCTTCCCTGTCAGAATAAGGTTTCAATAAAACATCCCAATACAAACATCCCAAGGTGACACAGATTGTTACATTTCAAATTCACATGACAAATTTCGGTGTAAACAACATGAGCTCTCAAGATTAAACATACAACTTCCAACCCATGAAATATATGCATGTGTGATCTTCCAGACAGCCAAGTTGTTTACCCAGGGGCTGTTTTAAGTATATGAGGAACTATCCTGTCAGCACTGTTTTCAGATAAATTTTGTAAGAAATAAACATTCCCATGCACACACCTATCACCAATCACTTGTTGCATTGATGCAAGAATGCTGCTTGAGTCCTTATCCTGATAAGTGAGAGAGGAAACAAGCCAGAAACAGCATTCACCAGTATGGTTGTCACGACAAGGAGTTATTAATAGGATTACATTCTGGTTTCACTGGCTTTCATGTTTAAGGGGTGCATTCTGTGGCCCAGGGAAGTTTAGTTCTGTACAGGTGTCAGATATTAGAAGTTTAATGCTCATGGAGTATTCACTGATGTCAATGTCGATGGATCCTCCTCAAAACTGACTGGGGCACAGAAGAATGCCCTTTCTTGGATGTGGTGTCATAGGCTGAGGCCAACAACTGGTTTATCAGCTCTGTCATAGATATTGCATTCAGGAGCTTCAATTCCTCCTGTTCTTTCCATTTTTGAGGGTGGAGGTCTAGAACAGAAGCTCTTCTCGTGTAGAAGAATTGGCGTTAGACACAGTCATGAGAAAATGGAGTCCAGTTGTATTGTCTTTGTGTAAAAGAAAAAAATTCCCCATTCCAATAATTAGGGGCTTGGAAATTCCATGAATCCAGAAATAAAACCATTAAATTAGCTAGGTATTTTGAGATCTATTTAAGGTGACAGTCTACAAATATTATCTTAGCCACACGAAGATCTTTAAAAAATAGCCAAAAAAAGTAGAAAAAAAATTATCCAGAATATATTAGTCAAATTTGTTCAGCCAGTCTCTGAGAGGGATAGTTCCTGCTTTGCACTTACCTTTAGATACATTTTTCTATTTGAGTGGTTGGGAGTTCAACTTTGTGTTTCAAAAAGTAAAGCTAAAATCAGCAGAAAAGTTGGATTTTAACTTGACCAAAATAAAAATTTTTTTCGTCCTAAAAATCAGAAGTTGGATTGACAGTTTTTATGTGTGGACCTATCTACCTTGTGGTATAAGTTATGTGTTGGAACTCTTATTCTGATTTTGTGTGAAAAGATTATCATAGCTGGTTCAGCTGCCACTTTTATGTGTGCAAAACAGGTGCAACTCAAATGAACCACAGTTATACATGATTTATTATCACTGTGACTGAGATCAGAATTTGATCTAAGAGTTAAAATAAGACAAACCCATACAACCGACTATAAAAAATAAAAGGAAACAATACCAGCTAACCCCATTGTTCTTGAAAGTCTAAAATCTTAATTGCTCTCTTTAGTAAGGAGGTAAATTCCAGATTTGGTTAATTTATTTTTTATTACTTTTTAATATGATGAATACGTTTTCATTTTTATAAAGCCTAATAGATGGTTGATCTAATTTAAAGCTTATAAATTATACAGTTATATATAACATAATTGCAGTATATAAGTCTAATAGACTGGAGATCTTTTTTAGAGATTCAAAGAGTTGTTCAGTTCAGCACTCCATGGATGATTAATTTTCAGTGGTTATCTGGTCTAAAGTTGTGAATTGTTTAATATGAATTTGCCATGTGGATCACCAGTCTTAATAAGTGGTAAAAGTTGTTCAATTAATTACCAATACCTCTTTAAAAGAGAACAAAAATAAAGATAATTTAATGAAAGATGGATTTTTTTTTTTTATTTTACAGTAAAGGCTGCAGCTCCTATTGAAACAAACAAACAAACAGGTAAACAACAACAGAACCCCCCAAAAGTGGTGATAATTTATTCAAAAAGGCAGGGAGAGCCCACTGTATTTTCTTTTAAACGTCACGTTTCATGCTATTTAGAATATTCTTGTATCACTCACTATCTTCAGGATTCTTGATCTTAGGGGGAAAAAAAAATTCAATTTTTCTACAAAATACCTTATTCTCTTGACTTGTTAATGACTTCCCTTGAAAGACAGCAGAATCACCTTTTGTATTTGTGGTATATTGGTTTCGTTACCCACTCTAAACTAAATCCTTCTTGAAATTATGCCATTAGCTGCACGGCAATAAGAACTGCACACTTGCCCTTTCACCCATCAACCTGAAGCAACTAGAACTGTGCCAAAACAAGGAAGTTAAAACCTGCTTCCTTACTAATATTTCCTCAGCGCCCTTGACCAGACATAATTAACTAGAGCTTTGTTATTATCAGTCATTCAAAATACGACACCTCACCTTATCTGTTGAAACTGTAAGAATATTTTGATAATCCTAATATTTTCTTTTACAAAATAAAATTTTTAAAAAGCTTAATAAAAATCACAATTAAAAAATGCCAAAACTGTTACAATAGGACAGTGTCATTCTTCATTCCTTTTCTAGCAAAAGATCATATTTAGATAAAATAAACTGCACACGTACTTTAAGAGAGGTTGAACACTGCTACTAGCAGGTAAAGCTATTCCAAAATTGCAAAATTTTGGATATAAATCTCAATAGCTGTAATTGTCATAGAAGACACCATTGCAATTGCAATCCACCTGCAGTGAGCAAACCTGGTGCCTCTGGATTTGAAATATAATGTTAAGAAAAAGTTGTGTACATGAAGTAGCAGTATACTTGACACAGCCAGTGGAGTGAGACAAAGATCCACTCTGTACTACTAACAGTAACAGAGGGGAAAATTAGCGCAACAGCAGGCTTCCAAAGGAATTGTTAGTCTTGGTATAGTGGTAATGCTGTCTATTCCCAGCCTTTGAAGTTCTTAAGAAGCTATGAGTTTTAGCTTATTCTCCTTCTTATGATTAAAAAGAGTAAAAGCAGGTATCTTCCACAAAAATACCCAAAGAGGACACATCACCTTCCATTTACTCAGCACTATTCCTGTTTCTTGGCTCAAAAATGTTGAATCCGAGGAAATAAATATTATAGTGCCCCAAGTACTGATAACCTGCCAACAGTAATGCCAGCCTCAAATATGCTGAAGTCTTGCAAAACCCCCAAAAAATCATTAGCCGAGTTTCTGAAAAGAATATATCGTTCACTTGTGACTTTTTGAACATTTATAGCACAGCACAATATTCAAGCTTTTCTCCTCAGCTACTGGAGACTTACATAATTAATGAAAATTGATAGTCTTACCTCATAGCTATCCCCCAAATAAGAAGATGTAAAGAAGAAGGAAAAGCATATTAACTAACTGCACCCCTGTAGAGGTGCAATTTAGAGATTCTCTAGCTACATCTCTGTTAGTAAATTGAACTACGTCAGGGACTGCTTCTTGGATGGATACCCAATGACAGTTTCAGTCTCTGGGAATAGACAGAAGTTGAAGTACACAATGCAAAAACACGACAAACCAAAATACTTTGGATTACTTTAGATGTCACAGATCTGTATCCTCTTTTGCCCTGATTTATCCATTGGTCCTTCACTTTCTTCAACATGTGTAAAAGGTCTCTTGGAAGCCCAGGATCTCCCCAGCTTCTAGCTCTTTTTCATCCCATTACGGATATACTCTGCCTCTTCATGCTCCCACATCTCTTCTCTTCACTGTAATTACCATTCCTTCAGCTCTCACTTGCCTTCTGTCTTCTTAGCCTCTGAAACTATCACTTCTCCTTATAATTTTGAGGCCCCTCTAAAAAGTGACCTCCTCAAGCTTCAGCATTATCAAAATCTGTTTCAGCTTATCCACTGCTGGTTACCTGCCCCATGGGCAGAGGAGGTTATATGGTTAATAGTAATGCTCCTTTCAAGGACAATCAAATTTAAAGAAACAAACCAACAGCGTTTAGCAGCTCCTCTGTTAGACAAGAGAAGGCAGACATATCTTTCAGTCAAAACTGAACTTGTCATTTGTCACAGAAGTAATATTTTGAAATTTTATTTCAGGTAAAAGTCAGCTGCTACTCAAGTGAATTACTAAGTTTCATGATATTCAAAGAATCACCATATTATTTAAAAACGGGTCATCTAAATGACCTATTACAACCCCATCTCTAGCTTGCCTGTTTTCATAACATGAAACTGTTTTCATATAACACATAACATGTGGAGATGTGGAGATTAAGGAATTCAAACATAGACAACACAACCTCTGTCAACCTCCAGGATCTTAATACCAGCCCACACTAGTGACAATAGTTTTTTTCACTTTTCCCAAATATTTCTTTTGTGCCATATACACAGCAAGAACTAAACTTTAATTCTATTTTCTCTATTCAACTTGCTGCTTTAAATATTTATATTACAAAACTACAACATTCATGCTTACTGTAAGTTCACTGAAGGGTTAACAACTGAGTTGGTACAAAGGACATTTCCTGAGGAAGTTTCTATGGTCAAGTTTGAAATATGTTCAATGAGTTATCTCATTGTTTGCTACATGTTACCTAAAATTAATTTTAAAAAACTATTTCTTTAGATTAAAAAAAGAAGCCCTAAATATTCAAAATCAATCTTAAGCAAAAAATACTATTCTGCTTATTTTTCAATGTAATTTTGAAACCACTATTGAGCTCCTTCTGTTTTTGCAAAACCCTTTGAGATTGAGAAATTTACAGTATTAAACTGAAAATGGTTTTAGCTTAGAAACTGACAAAGGATGATATGCCTTTAGGAAGAAAATACTTGAAAAAGTGGAATACTTTATATATTTGAGAATTAATATATATCTTCTTCCCCTTTCACCCAAAGGTTAATACTTCCAGTTTTACAATCAATAAAACAGCCTAGACATCTTGTAAGGTAAACAGGTCCTTATATTTAATAAATAACCAAATAAAACATACCAAAACTAAAATTTAGGACCACTTTTGGCCAGACATATCTGCCTCTATCTCTGCCAAAAAAAAATAGCTTTAAAATATCTAACACCTTCCTGAAGGCAGAATAAAAAAAATCAGTCCAAAGAACATGTCTTCATCTCCTGAAAATAAACAATTACACCAGAATTAAAACTAGCATCCTTTTTTCTGTCACCCTGTATGTGTATTTTACAATGATGAAGGTAATAATTATTTGATTTTGTCTTACTTTCACCACACCCTGGCAGAAATGGTGACTAGAGGTACAGGACAGCGCTCAGAGGTAAAGACTAGGCAGATACTAATTTTTTTTAAAAGGTTATGCTGTTGAGAGGATTAATTTGAAAGGCAATCGCATCCTCTGTTTAAACAAGTTATGTACAATTACCAAGTAAATATGATATATCTTGTGCCCTCACAAAAAATAGACAGGCTACTCTCTTCAGAAAAAGCCAGTCCAAAGGGAACATCTGGGATGTCCACAGACCATCCAGCACCTTGGTGGAAAAAGCATCCATGTGAAAAAAAGTGATGATAGCCTACTCATTCTTTTTAAAAGATACACATGCTCTATGTTCATTACCCCTGGGAAATGTGAAGTTGATTAAATAGGAGAGATCTGTGGCAGAGTGGAGAACTTTGATCAACAAATGAAAGCAGCTGGTGAGTGTATTCATCCACATCGCCGTGCTGTGAAAGAAATTTGTAAAGTCAGCTCGAGGAGGAGTGTAGTCCTGAGCAAGCAGGTCTGATTCCAGGGTCTTGCTCTCTCTCAGAGTCCATGTAGGACAAATGGAATAAGTCAGGCAATATGAGACTTAACATCAGTCTTGACTGAGTTTCTCAAGTATCTATCCTAAATACTGTAGTGTTCAGTATCAGAATTAACAACTTGGATCATAATAAACAGTGAGCCTGCTTACCAAGTACACAGGTGTAAAAAGCTAAGAGGCACTCTGAGTATGTTTCAGGTAAAATTACAGTTGAAAATTACCTTTTCAAATTGAAGAAACAACCTTGGGGGGGGGGGAAATGGCAGGAGGAATTTTGACGTTCTATTTTCAGACAGAAAAGGAGGGCAAATAGAGGACGAGGAATGGCTAATTAGATAGCAGTTCAGGGAGCATCTGAAGCTTATAAGAGGAAAGCAGTCAGTCATCATATGACAGCAGACAGTGAATGCTCTATTACCATTTATAAACTGCGGTATAGCTCTGATATAGAGTAAGAGTCAGGAAGCAGTGCTTAAACCCCACTAAGCACTCAGAACACTTCAGTCTGAGCACTAGATGGTTTCCAGCATTGCATTTCAATAAGTTGACCTAACTGAAGAGAAAAGCACAGGACAGATCTAGAAAACACACAAACAACAAAACAACAAAAAAACACAGGTTTGTTGAATCTACTGTTGTGGTTTAACCCCAGCTGGCAACTAAGTGCCACACAGCCACTTGCTCACTCCCCACCGGTGGGATGGGGGAGAGAATTGGAAGGGTAAAAGTGAGAAAACTCGTGGGTTGAGATAAAGACATTTTAATAGGGAAAGCAAAAGCCATGGGCACAAGCAAAGCAAAACAAAGAATTCATTCACTCCTTCCCACCGGCAGGCAGGTGTTCAGCCATCTCCAGGAAAGCAGGGCTCCATCACATGTGACAGTGACTTGGGAAGATAAACACCATTACTCCAAATGTCCCCCCTTCTTCTTCTTCCCCCAGCTTTATATGCTGAGCATGACATCATATGGTATGGAATACCCCATCGGCCAGCTGGGCCAGCTGTCCCGTCTATGCTCCCTCCCAGCCTCTGAAGAGTCCTTGACTAGCAGGGTACTTAGCAACAACTAAAAGCATCAGTGTGTTATCAACATTCTTCTCGTACTAAATCCAAAACACAGCACTATACCAGCTACTGGAAAGAAAATTAACGCTATCCTAGCTGAAACCAGGACATCTACAAAAAAGAAAACAGATATGTGGTAGTAAGCTGTTGAGATAAAGGAAGAAATAACCTGTCCTTAAAATCTACAGAGGCTAAGACAAGGGGTATGGAGAAAAATTTAGACTGGACATCAGGAAAAGACATTTTAATACTAATATTGATTGCCTCAGGAATCTGTGGTGTTTCCATCACTAGGTGTCTTTTACAGGAAGCTTGAAAACACCTGTCAAAAAGAAACAGGAATAACTTACCTTGCCTTGAGTCCCTCTCTTCCTTGGATGATCCCTTGAATTCTTTTTCAGCCCTGTTTTTTAGTGACTCTATGACTTCAGAAAGCTTTCACAAAGATAATGGCACTTTATTGCTACCCAGCTTTTCAGCAGCTAAGTCTCATTAAATTTAATTCTATTTCTGAATTCATAAAGCTAATTGTGCAGTTCCCATGGGAATTTTACTATCTTGTAATCTTTTTTCTGCAAATACCCTTTTATTGAAGGATTCCTACCAATACCTCCAACTTTCTCACGAGATATCTGTAACTGGTAATGTTGTAGAAACAAAATATTCTGAGGCAAATGAGAATTAGGAAGGACCATTCTGGAAGTCAGAATTAGGATTACAGTATGTGGTATCAGGTATTATGTACTGATTTCATTATCTGTAGTAATTGTAAAAAGTGCACCTGACTGCAGGTAGTATAAATGATATGTGTTTCTATGTAGGCTTTTGTTTCAGTTTCTTTTTTTTTTTTTTTTTTTTTTTGTGTGGGGTTTTTTTTTTATTGCGTGTTTTT
>VZTQ01001022.1:271175-286548 GCA_013400755.1 Pelecanoides urinatrix
AAATTATTTGTTTTTTTTTGTAGGCTTTTTTTTCAGTTTTTTTTTTTTTTTTTTTTTTGATGTGTGTGTGGTTTTTGATTGACTGCATGTTTCATTGTCTACCTCAGCATGGGAGAATACTACTGCAGTCTGGCAAAAAGTATGCTTGTAAGCTCATGTATGAACTGAATGCTTTGTCAATGCTTGCAGCTGAATTCAATGCAAATTATTATGCACCTGTGATGATACAATCTGATAATTCATGAGGCTCTTTGCTTCTTAGCTAGCTCATCAAAAGAGGATAATGCTTTTTTCTTCCCCCTCTTCCTCAGCTTCTTACTTCAACTCCAGTTTAGAACGTTAGTTCTAAAGGAAAACAGATATAGTTTTGAAACTCATTGCCATAAAGCAGGACTGAAGGGTATTTATGATAAAAACATTTAAGTATGCATACGTATATATCAACTTTGTGACTGAAGGACATCAATTTTTATTGTTGCTCCAGGCAAGTACTCACTGAGGTAACTCTTATCTCTCAGTTTAATAAACTTAATCTTTAACCCATCAGTCATAATGTTATATAACAGTGTTATAAAGATATATGTGTTGCTGATAGTATAAGTAAGGAAACTAAGGCACATAAGACAAAGCTCTGACAAAAACTTCTCTTATGTTAAGAAAGGATTCAATGATTTCAATGATTTGAAGGGAGACCTAAGCTGTCTTGATCAGAGGAGTCAAAGATTTGTTAAGGCGGGAGAATCCTCACCGATCCAAAGTTGTCATGGCTGGACCTTTGCTTACCATAGTCACCCAACCCCAGCTGGTGGTGAAGGTCAAAGCCAAAGATTAAGCAAATTGTAATAGAGAAATCCATCATGTTGTCATAACAAAATGATCTATAACTGTCATTAAAAGCTAGAATATATCTGAACACCTGAGGATTGCTCTAACTTGTGTAGGGTCTCATCTGATTATTCAGCATCAAGTTGTGAAGCAACAAGTTCTCCAGCCTTACTCATATTTACCTTCCTTTCACTGAACTGTACTCAACTGTGTTGTTACCAACTATTATACCCTAAGTTCAAGTGACTTGATGAGGACCGTGAATTTATCTCAGTGGTAAGGTTTAGAGTTTGCATAGAACATCTCCAAAATTTTCTATAGTAGACGTAGATAGGTAATTGGGAAGTGTGAACTATCCAGGAAGTCTCAGAGGCTTTTTGGAAAACATGATGATTTAGTACCTGAATCGGTATAGGATTCATGTGTGTACGTGTGTGTGTTATACTCCAGGTTGTAAAGAAACCTTTATTGCCTATGGTGTCTATAAAGCTATCATGTTTAGAATGTTTCCAAATTTGTTTTACATACTCAATAGACTGTAAAGTTTGTTTTCAAGTTCACTGTATATTGTGCACATGTAGACCCTAGTATTTTGTGATAAATTGATAGTTGACCCAATAGAACATTTCAATAGTTCAGCCTGCTTCAGCACATTATTCTGGGAGTACCTAAGGTCTCAGAAAAAGACTGATTCATTGACAACCGTGTATTCTCAGTTGATTAACTATGCCTGGTAAATATTCATAGGATATTTTTGTTAATATACTGTATACTACGTGGTCTTTTCAGTTAATCACATTCAAACGAAAATAAGGCAATTGCTTTTAATTTCCTTTTTTTCCAGCAGTTAATTGCCTGAAAACATTCAGTGTGTGACAAAAATATAATGCATTCATTAATAAAGCCATCCCTCCACAATGAGATTATGAGGTATCAGATCACATAGTGATTCCCTTCACAGTTATAAAGTCATACAGATGGCTTTTTTTTTTTTTTCTGCAGGCTTGATTAGGGTGCCCCAAGGGACGCTGTGCCTCAGAGACAACTCTGGGAGACAGACTCACCCTGTGTTGCTTCTCGGCTTTTCTAAGTGTCCTAGTTTCTGCTGGGGTAGAGTTAATTTGAGAGAATAAATCTCTTGCTTGTTGCCCACCTCAGCAACTAATTACAGCATAGTTGTGATCCTCTTGTGGTAGAGAAGAGATGCTAACTCTTGGTTAATTCCTCAAGCTTTTGAAGAGTAAACAGATTCTGGTACTCCAAGTATATGTAGTCAATACAGAGCACAAGACAAATCATATTCTCACTTCATGGCCAATGTGGTCAAATTTGCTAAATAATCCAACTGTAAATGTTCAGCAAATGAGACTGCAAGACCCATAGTCTAGAGGGTGAAGTGAACAGTCTCCATAATCCACAGTGAGCAGAGGAGATTGGCTGATGAGGTCCCACAGAGGTACAAGGGCCAGTAAGTTGGGTTGGAGGCAGAGAATGGGACTGGTTTCAAAAAAAGATGACTATCTCCCAGATACAGAGAAGGACTAAAGATTACAAGATAGAACAAGTGCCTTCTTCTGTGGAATGCACACACTTTCCTCAATCAGAGAAATGCTTCAGGCAAACCATAAAAGTAAGTATTGCCTCTTACTCAGGAATGGGTCACAAGACAGAAAACAAAAAAATAAAAGACTGGGATTGTTAACATTAGAAATCAGACACTTAGATGAAGGAGACATATGAAATGTGTAGAATTATAGAAAAATTTAAGTTGGAAGGGACCTCTGGAGGTCATTTAGTCCAGCCCTCCATTGAAAGGTGAGTGAATATCCAGATTGTCTTAGATTGCTCAGCACTTTGTCTAGTCAGATTTTGAAAATCTCAGAGTGGAGGTTCAACAGCCTGTCAGGACAAGCTGTTTTAATTCTTAACCACTCGCATTGTGAAGAACTGATTCCCTTCTTGCAACTTGTGCCCAATGTGTCTCGTCAATTCACTGTGCAACTCTGAGGAAAGTCTGTCTCTCTCTTCTTATAACCTCCCTTTTAGGAAGATGGCAATCAGATTTCATACGCCATACCCTTTCCCATAGCCTTCTTTTCTCCAGGCTAGGGCACTTCACGCCACCATCAGTAAAGACGACAAACAATATTGAATCCAGTATTGATCCATGAGGAACCTTTAGCTTGGTACCAGTTGAACTTTTTACTGCTGAGTTCAAAGGTTTCTCGTTGGTTGCCTCTAATCACAAATCTTTGAGCAAAACTGTCCGGACAGTTTTCCACCCTACTTATGGTCTTCTTATCTAAACCATAACTCATCATACAATGTTATGGTATACTGTGTCAAAATCCGTGCTGACTGTTCCCAACCACCTTTATGCCTTTCCTATGCCTGGAAATTGTTTCCATGAGCCATGTACAAGATCAAACGCTGTAGAGAAAGCATCTGAGGTGTTTCTCTTCTCACAATACAAAAGCAAAGGGCTATTCATTGAAATAGATAACAGATTTAAACATGTCATATTTTCCATGTGCATCCTATTTAGATGGTGTAAAACATTGCCACAGGATGCCAAACCCTGTGTCTGTACTGGAAGGGAGGATGCATTCCTTGTGCCTTGTGCACAAAGATGCAGAGCTTGGCCTCGTGCAAATACTGCATCAGGACAAGAAGTGAGTGTGCACTGTTCTGCTTCATGCCCTCCTTTCTTTAGGATGGAAATCAACAAAAGAGAGGGGCTAAAGTTTATGTTAGTGGATCCCCACAGGTACACTGCTCTGCCCTGCAAGAAGTTGTCCATGATTTGTGTCGCGGTTCAGTCTACGATTACACTTCTGCTCTTCAATGTCAATGCAGTATTTGAACCCAGTAGTAGATAAGCAATGTGCACCAGCAAGAAAACACTTTCATCCAAGTGCTTCCTTCCTCAGTTGACCAAATAAAACAAGTTCAAATGGGATTTATTTTTCTTAGAATATGGGGTTTTTTCTCCTTAGAACCTTGATTTAGGATCGTCACAGTCCTCACCGAAAACAGTTTTAAGTGTAGACTAGGCCTTAGAAAAATAATTGCTTCCTTTTATTGATAAGAAGAGGAACCAGAGTTATTATACTTAATGCTAAAAAATGCTTTGAGAGCAGTTATAATCCTCAGTCTTGAGAGATCAATGAAAGCTTAACAGAATGAAGCCTTCCTGGGGACAGGCTCTAATGCATTTTCCTAAGTTTCTCAACTGGCCACTGCTAGTGGGTTGATGTTATGGACATGCTGATGTATTTTCCTCCTTTGCAAATGTTTAAATCATCTGTGTGTTCTGAAGAATATCACACTTATCAGGCATGTTTGAGGAAGATTTTTTTAAAAAGGCATTAGTTAAATTTTTGCATCCTTCAAAACTCATGTGCACAAAACCATGAATTCTGAGAGAGAAAATATAACTAGCTCACATTATATATGCCAAAGATTTTAAATCCAATATATTGGGGTCTTCTGCACCTGCATATAAATTTTCTGCTTCTCAAAGGGAGATCTGCAAATTCTCCAAAAACATAAAGCTTTTGTTTCTGTCGATTAGCAATGGTAAAATAGTTTGACAAATAGCAAAATCATTGCATGTGTTTCAGGGCCATATGATAAATTGTAAGAAAGCTCTCGTAGGTGTTGAGATTGAAGTGCAGTGAAGAAATGCTTCCCAAATGTTTGGACACAGAAGTGTTGTCCATGAATTATTGAGTCATCATTCTGAATCTGCCACTAATTTTCAATGTTGTCTTGAGCAACTAACCTAAATCTCTCTGTTCAATTTTGTCTTTTTAAAATTGAGATACTAAAATTTTATTTTCTGTTCTACCTAGATATCTTTGATTAATTAGTTAATACCTGTAAAATCCTCTGAAATGTAAAGTGTTCTATAAGTATGATACATTGTTTAAGAAGAGATTTTCATGCATAAATGACAAATTTCTCCAGTCAGTAAATTTGCTAGAGGAATAGATTAAATCTATAAATGAACATATTCAGAGGGTGAAAAAGAGCAAGGTTAGGTATAACTTCAAGGAGGAAACTGGGGTATATATGGGATGGACTGGTGGAACATCACAGATATCAATATCAGGCATATTTATGTCCTTCATACATCATACATGTTATAGATCTATTGAAGTGCCTTAGGGGAATGACATGGCAGAAATACAATAAAATGTGATTGCACTAAATTAAGAGTGGCGTCACTGTACAAAAAGAAGGTCAGTTGCATTATGGAAGCATATTTTGAATCTATTTGAAAATCAGAAATGTAAAGTATTGGGATATGCAGCTTGATCTAATGAAAACAATGAATGAAGGGAGAGAGAACGAATAATGAAAATATCACCTCATGACAAGCCACTCTCCATGATATTTGAAAAGTCACGGCAGTCTGGTGAATTCCCTGGTGACTGGAAAAAGGGAAACATTGCACCCATTTTTAAGAAGGGTAGAAAGAAGGACCCTGGGAACTACTGACCTGTCAGTCTCACCTCTGTACCTGGGAAGATCATGGGACCAGTACTGTTTAATATCTTCATCAATGACATAGGCAGTGGGATCAAGTGCACCCTCAGGAAGTCTGCAGACAACACCAAGCTGAGTGGCGGTCAACACACCTGAGGGACAGGATGCCATACAGAGGGACCTGGACAAGCTTGAGAAGTGGGCACGTGTGAACCTCATGAGGCTCAACAAGGCCAAGTGCAGGGTCCTGCACCTGGGTCGGGGCAATCCCCAGTACCAAAACAGACTGGGGGATGAAGGGATGGAGAGCAGCCCTGCCAAGAAGGACTTGGGTGTATTGGTGGATGAAAAGCTGGACATGAGCCAGCAATGTGTGTTCGCAGCCCAGAAGGCCAACCGCATCCTGGGCTGCATCAAAAGAAACATGGCCAGCAGGTCGAGGGAGGTGATTCTGTCCCTCTACTCTGTTCTGATGAGACCCCCCCTGCAGTGCTGCATCCAGCTCTGGAGCCCTCAGCACAAGACAGACATGGACCTGTTGGAGCGGGTCCAGAGGAGGGCCACAAAAATGATCAGGTGGACGGAACACCTCCTGTGAAGAAAGGTTGAGAGAGTTGGGGTTATTCAGCCTGGAGAAGAGAAGGCTTCAAGGAGAGCTTATTGTGGCCTATCAGTACTTAAAGGGGGCTTATAAGAAAGATGGGGACAAACTTTTGAAATTTAAAGTCCTCCAATATAAAAGTCCATTATGGTTTGAAATGTCAACTAATTTATGTTTATAAATATTTTAAAATGGAAAGGTAGAACTCAAAACAAAACTTCTCTAAATAACTGAAATGAAGCTTTATGATGGATTATTTCCTGTTTTTCCCAAAGCACCTGAGATACATGTATTTTTATGTCAATTTAGCAGAGCAACACTAAGCACTTTGTTGTTGTGAGTTTCCTGCAATTGAGAATGACAATACTGTTTGGGAAGTAACTGAGAGATGCTGAGTAGCTGAGCAGATGGTGTATTTAGACATGGTAAGTCTCTTTTATCACACAATTTACTGAATATAATAACAAATACCACTAAACTTCTCTTACGAACAATGATATCTATGAAGACACTGAAAGTGGGAACAAATTGTCATTTCCTGCTGTTCATTCAGGTACATCCTTCACTGTGCACAACTTTGGTTTCTAATTATCATTAACCATTGAGGTAATGTTTGCACTGGCAATCTGAACACATCAACCAACGCACTCAGCTAGACCCTAATAACTAGTTCTTTGGTTGGTCTCAGTACCCAACACGCTGCAATGTTTCCTCAGTGGTCTTGTCTTGTCACCTGAGAATGGATTAAGGTCCTCCACAGACATCTCCCCAGCTGATGATATGGTCACTCACAAGGACCAAATCCCACACTGCTCCAGCAGCGTGGTCAGCTCTAAATAGACTTTGTCTGGTGAACAGCTTGATCTTGTATTGATCCCAAACTCACTTGGGAGCGTGGGATAAACATAAGCCTTCGTAAGGTCTGGCTAGTCTTTTAGATGTGAGGGAATTCCTTTCCATCAGAACTGGCATCAACATCAACCTGCAAAACTGCCTTGTGAAATTAAGCACCATCTTAAATCCCTCACATAACCTAAGACCCAGCTACTGTAGAGAATGTTTCATTTTGTTATGTTTGGTACATCTCAGATTGCTATGTACACATACCACCTTCCAAGATTGGAAACTACTAAGCCATATTCACTTGAGGACCTCTCTGAATGTTTGTAAGATCACCAACATGGAGAGGAGAATTCTGAATTTGGAGATGTTACACTGCAGCTGTCAGATATGTGACTGAGTTGTGTTTGTAGCTTTGATTTGTTTATGTCAGGTGATCTTTCAGGAGGGCACAACATGAAATCATTTTCATATTTCCATTATATGTGTGTGTATAGATATATTGCATTTACACTCACTATAAGTAGAGAAATAACAAGATTTGTTTCTGGTATTCTAAAAAAATCCCAAACTTCAAGCATGCAAAAAAAAGAAAGAAGCAAACATAAAATACTGATATTCCCCTCCTTCTATCTCTCCCCACATCAACAGTTGAGTATATGTCTAGAATAAAGTATGCAGGGCCTCACAGTATTAAAAAAAATCCTGACACATTGGAGAAAACGCAAGGAAAAGCAACATAAATTATTAAGGGACTGAAAGGATTGACTTACAGTGAAAGATTAAAAGAAATAAATATGTATAACTTGCTAAGCAATGACTGGAGGGGGGAAGGGGAAGGGACATGGTAACTGTCTATATACATTTGAAGGCTATAAACGTCAAGGATAATGAGGAATTATTTAAGGTGGTCTTAGTGTATAACCAAGATTAAATAAGATGCACTGCAAATTAATCTTGGTAAAATTAAACCAGAAATGAAAAAAACATCTTAAACTGTACATTCTTTTCAGGGAGACATGGTTCTTCAGAGTTGTTAGCAGCCTTCTTATTTGGCCAGGATGTGGGAAAGGTGCATTCAAATCCCTCCATTGTAAGAAATAGAAATTCAAGTTTTCCAAATTCCCAATGAGTTTTCACACTGGTGGAATTTGCTTTGTATTGGTCTCTCTTTATCTTTTTTGTTCTCTCATGAGTTTCTAATGGTCCTTTTATTCAGAATGAAAATAAATATTGAAACTTCTGTAGGGAAGGGGTGCTGGTGATTTGGTTTGGTTTGGTTTGGTTTGGTTTGGTTTGGTTTGGTTTGGTTTGGGTTGGTTTGGTTTGGTTTTTTACAAAATTGAGTTGTTTTCTGTCTAGATAATTTACCGTAGGAAATGTACTTGCACTGACAAGGAAAGGGATGAAATGATCTAACAGGGTTATTTCATCTGTAATACCTATATTTATGTGACAATTTTTTTCAGGAAAACAAAGGCTTCACATTCAGACAGTGATCAAAAAGCTCACAAAATAAAGCACAGAGATTGAATGCCAAAATAGCCTGACAACACCAGACTTTCAAGCACTTTTTTTCCCTGTGTCCTCTACTCTTCCTTGGAAAAGGCTCTAATTCCTTTAAACTGCTGGATTGTTTGTAAATCACAAAAACTTGAGCCATTCAGGGTTGTTTTAGCTAGAAATGACACCTCTACAGTTGTTCTAAATCTAGACATACTTGAGTCATTAATGTAATTTTAGATTTCCATTTGTCAATAATGAAGAATAGATGGAGTCATACAGGTATCATGGGATCAACACTGAAGAAACTTGTTAGGTGACTGAAAACAAGCTCTGGAGAATGGATTGAAAGTCAGCTTTTTATTGTGTAAAGGTAGGTTGCCTGCTAGCTTGGGAAACCTGAAATAAATATTTCTAGTAATAGTGCATCATTCATCTTATAAATATAATTTCTTTAGACCAAGGCTTTTAGGAATTGCTGATGGAGAGTTTACTTTCAAGCAGTATTAATGGCCTCTATTATTTTTGCTTACTAAAGTGGTTACTGGAAAATAATAGGTATAACATGTCCAGGACTCTAACTGAAAACATTTAATGGAGTTCTTTCCTGTGTTCTTTTTCCATCAGTTAGCAAATACAAGTTTATGATCCTTCCATTCTGTGACAGATGCACTTGACCCCTTAACCAGATCGGCGGTGGTTTGATGCTGGCTCCGGAAGAGGTAAAGGCCTGAGCTGCAGCCAGGCCATGAACTCCTCTAGTTTCAGTCTGTTCTCTGAAAACCCGCAAAGAAGCAGAGTGACACAGTAAGCATCAATGCATATGAGCTTGGATAGCCGATCATGCGCTTAACACATGAATAATGGGTGGCTTTTCCAAGACTCATTTATCAAGGAACAAAGAAAGTTGTGGGTACAAGGAGTCGCATGCAGACCTTTTCCATCGCATGTAATTTGACGACAAGCCAATCACTTTATCCCATAAATATGACAGCCTCGGTGAGCCTTCTCTGATCTCTCCCTGCTAGGCAGCATGGCTGCATGGCACTGATCTCCCCTTGAGCTGGGACACCTCTCAAGGTTGGTCCTCAAGGCAGAGACCTTTTACCAATGGCAGTTCTTTGGTAAGTGACCAATATCGTGCATAACCTTGTAGTATGGTAACTCTGATTTTGTCTTCGTAACTTTTATTGCATGTTGAATTGATGTTAATGAAACATTAAATAAATTTTGCATGTATAATCTCTTAGACATAAACCACTGACCAAGTCTGAGCCTAGGTTTCGACCTAGCCACACCTAGACTCCTCTCTGAGGAGGAGTTTAGAAAGCAAGGGGGTCCACTCTGAACCTCATGACTCAATGGGAGGGTCCTCCTCAATCTTTTGCATCCCCAGTCTCTCTGTGAATCATTCCAACTCAAGTGTAACTAAATTGTCCTTTGTACTTTTTTTCCATGCAGTAATTAATAGAGTGAACCTTGCCATCGAACTTTGTTAAGTTGCGCTTTTACAACATCATATTAAAAACACTTTTGCTAATACCTTTGAAGGTGATTCTTTAAGTGATTTAAATCACTCATATGCAACACATTCATTTGCCCCAAACCTCAAAGGCAAATGGAAGGAGTCTCAACCTGAACCTGTAAACATATACCACAGTTTTGCCAGCAAGAATTTGTGTTGAACCTGCCAAGGTAGTGGATGTCTGTGTAAATTGTAAAGCTAGAGAGAAGCTGCTATTTTACTGATATTCCAAATATATGGAAGAGTTCTGAATGTTCATTGCAACCCTGAAGTGTTGGCTGTTGTGGCTTAATCCAGTAAGTCCCAAACCATATATGAAAGTCTGCTGGTGTAACAGACAACATAGCATTTACTAGCTAGTTATCCTTACCATAGCCAAGTGGTAGACCAGGCCACGTGTCAGAGCAATCAGCTGTTGGAAAGTATTTCAAGCTATTCTAACGTTGAAAGGAAACTTGAAAAGGCATCTTCTAAGAAGAGCATTCCGTTTTATACGGGAGAGTGTTGTGGTTTAACCCTGCCTGGCAGCTTGCTCACTCCTGCCAAGAGGGATGGGGGACAGAATCAGAAGTGTCAAAGTGGGAAACCTCATGGGTTGAGATAAAGATGGTTTAATAGGTAAAGCAAAAGTTGCACATGCAAGCAAAGCAAAGTAAAGAATACATTCAATGCTTCCCATTGACAGGCAGATGTTTAGCTATCTCTAGGAAAGCAGAGCTTCATCACACACAACATTTAATAAACTCAAACACAAAACGGAAGCCTACAGAGGGTGGAAGCAAGGACAGGTAGCCTGGGAAGAATACAGAGAAATTTTCCAAGCAGCCAGGGATCAGGTTAGCAAAGCTAAAGCCCTGATTAAAGCCTGATTAAATCTGATTATATCTGATTAAATCTGACCAGGGATGTCAAGGGCAACAAGAAAAGCTTCTATAGGTACACTGGTGATAAAAGGCAGACTAGGGAAAATGTGGGCCCTCTCCAGAATGAAACAAGAGACCTGGTTACCCGGGATATGGAGAAGGTGGAGGTACTCAATGACTTTTTTTGCCTTGGTCTTCACAAGCAACTGCTCGAGCCTCACCGTTTAAGGCACAGAAGGCAAAGGCAGGGACTGGGAGAATGAAGAATTGCCCAATGTTGGAGAAGATCATGTTTGAGATCATCTAAGGAACCTGAAGATGCACAAGTCCATGGGACCCAAAGACATCCATCCACGGGTTCTAAGGGAACTGGCGGATGAAGCTGTTAAGCCAGTATCCACCATATTTGAGAAATCATGGCAGTCCAGTGAAGTTCACCCTGACTGGCAAAGAGGAAACTTTGCACCCATTTTTAAAAAGGGAAAAAAGGAAGAGCCGGGGAACTACAGGCCAGTCAGTCTTACCTCTGTGCCTGAGAAGATCGTGGAACAGATCCTCCTGGAAGCTATGCCAAGGTACATGTCGGACAGGGAGGTGATTCAAGACAGCCAGCATGGCTTCACCAAGGGCAAGTCCTGCCTGACCAACCTAGTGGCCTTCTATGATGGAGTGACTACATCAGTGGACATGGGAAGGGCTACAGATGTTGTCTATCTGGACCTCTGTAAGGCCTTTGACACGGTCCCCCACAACATCCTTCTCTCTAAACTGGAGATATGGATTTGATAGGTGGACTGTCCGGTGGATGAGGAATTGGTTGGATGGTCACATCTAGAGGACAGTGGTCAACAGCTCAATGTCCAGATGGAGATCGGTGACAAGTGATATCCCTCAGGGGTCCGTACTGGGACTGGTACTGTTTAATATCTTCATCAATGACATAGGCAGTGGGATCAAGTGCACCCTCAGGAAGTGTGCAGACAACACCAAGCTGAGTGGCGGTCAACACACCTGAGGGACAGGATGCCATACAGAGGGACCTGGACAAGCTTGAGAAGTGGGCACGTGTGAACCTCATGAGGCTCAACAAGGCCAAGTGCAGGGTCCTGCACCTGGGTCGGGGCAACCCCCAGTACCAAAACAGACTGGGGGATGAAGGGATGGAGAGCAGCCCTGCCAAGAAGGACTTGGGTGTATTGGTGGATGAAAAGCTGGACATGAGCCAGCAATGTGTGTTCGCAGCCCAGAAGGCCAACCGCATCCTGGGCTGCATCAAAAGAAACATGGCCAGCAGGTCGAGGGAGGTGATTCTGTCCCTCTACTCTGTTCTGATGAGACTCCCCCTGCAGTGCTGCATCCAGCTCTGGAGCCCTCAGCACAAGACAGACATGGACCTGTTGGAGCGGGTCCAAAGGAGGGCCACAAAAATGATCAGGTGGATGGAACATCTCTCCTATGAAGAAAGACTAAGAAAGTTGGGGTTATTCAGCCTGGAGAAGAGAAGGCTTCAAGGAGAGCTTATTGTGGCCTATCAGTACTTAAAGGGGGCTTATAAGAAAGATGGGGACAGACTTCTTAGCAGAGCCTGTTGCGACAGGACAAAGGGTAATGGTTTTAAACTAAAAGAGGATAGATTCAGACTAGATAGGAGGAATACATTTTTTTACAGTGAGGGTGGTGAAACACTGGCACAGGTTGCCCAGAGAGGTGGTAGATGCCCCATCCCTGGCAACATTCAAGGTCAGCTTGGATGGGGCTCTAAGCAACCTGATCTAGCTGAAGATGTCCCTGCCTATGGCAGGGTGTTTGGACTAGATGACCTTTAAAGTTCCCTTCCCAACCAATCTGTTCCATGATTCTATGAATCTATGATTTGGAGGACAAGGTGGTTATCCTAGCTGCTTGGCCAACAAAACTGCTTAATTAGACCTACAGATTTTGACATCTCCAGATAGCAGGGCACCCCTATATTTATAGAGAACATTGCTTATGCTTGGTGACATTTTAAGTAATTTTATATGTATGATAAATAAAGCTGTGACCTGCTTTTTAATCCTTCATAAAGTTTCTGCATCTTCCTCAGTCACTCATGCAAGCAAAAGGAATACAGTATCAAGAAAATAATCAGCTGAAAATTTTACAAGACATATGATTTCCCCCTCCTTCTAAGGATGTGACCTCCCTACCCTTAATCATCTTTCTTACAAGTTCTCTTCTGTGAATGATAGACTGTTGTTAACATTAAAAACCACAGCTGATTAAATCTTAGCAGGAGCGACAACGGAGTTTTAAATCTCGGGGACTCTAGATTAAGCAACAAAGTCAAATACTATTGCTTTGGATTCAGACTGGTAAAAGTGAGATCATAATATAGAGCACCAAAACATTAAACACCTTGATTTTATATCTCAGTACTTCATACTATGCCCACTTAGTAGTCAAATGCCACCTTCTAAATCAACACTACTTGTAGACTTTCTTTAAGATTCCTGCCTTTGTGTTAGTCTAATCACACTCAAGTTCACATCAGCTACTGACATTGAGATATCTACATCTTTCTGGACTTTATAAATATATTTTTTCTTATTCTTTTAAAATCTTTAGTGCATCATTAAAATTCTATTCTGCTAGGAAAAGCCTCTAGCAAAAGTTTGTCAGCCTACTATCAGGTTTATGTTTTAGGGTGGTATTGAAGAAAACTTTCTTGATTATAGTAAGATAAAGTCTCCAGACAATTTATGTTAATTTTTTTAATGGAAGGGAAGTTTGGAACACAGTGATTATTAAAACAGGGAAACTCATCCAGCCTCTTATTAGATTAGATAAGGAAGTCATTTTGCTTAGAGCAACAAATTTGAAATCTCTTAATTTTCTTTCCCGTTCATGTGACTCTAGCAGTTTAGATAAAACAAGCAGTTAAAGCAGATGATGAGTATCAGATCTCAAGCTAATACAAAGTAAATTGAATTCTGAAGTATCTATTCTCTTTATAACTTTGCTACAGGTGCCAAGGTTCACTTTGTGAATAGCTTCACTTATTTAGCAACATTGCAGAGGTCCCAAAGTCAGTTAGAGGGAGATAAACTTAAATAAATGGCTTTCAGCTTGACAAATTTTCATCCCCAAACAAACCTGAAGTACACATCAGATTCACATATTATTTTTAATGAAAATTCACATTATAAATCACCATCACCATTTTGCTTTCCCAACAGCTCTTTCCTATTTTCAACCATTTGGTTAATTGGCATATATACTCTAGAAAGCTTCCTAGTAGAGATACCTTAATAAAACCTTGCTGCAGACAACCAAAAGTCTTTCATTGACATCCATGGGTTTTCAATCCGGCTCTCCCTAAACACTACAGATCTGTGCTTAGCAGAGCTAGATTTGGGATTGTGCATAGGAGTATGTCCACTTGGGGGTGGGGGGATTATAAGGATGGTTTTACACTATTCTGTGAAACTCAGTGAATTCATCTAGTGATAAATTCAGATTAGCACATGAATTTCTCTTTTTTATTCAGGACTCACCAAAAACACTTTGGAAAAGGAGGCTTTGTTTTCCAGAGTCTAAAGACCAGGAAAAAGGCTCAAGGGACTATATTTATTGGCTAGGCGGTCACCCATGAGTTAGGCAAAGCTCTGAATTTGACTCAGTTTGGCGGGGTTTTGGTTTTTTTTTTCCCCCACACTGGAGATGATACACTTCCTTCCATCTTTGTTATTCATAATTATATTTTTTATTCATATATTTGAAATAATCTGTGAGTTTGTATTGTCTGAGTTTGGTCATATTCTGAAATTTGGCTATGTGAGCTATACACAAGCAATGAATAGACCAAAACTGTGATTACAACAAACTGCAGAGAAAGAAAGGAAGAGGGACCTCCTTCTATATTACCTCTCCATATGCTTTATTCCTCCACTCAAGATCTCCCTTCCATAATATTTTCTTTTCATCACAATCACCACAGTGATAGTTATATCATTGCAATTCCCTCAGTAATTGAATGACCAAGCTCTGTGACTGGGTCCTTCAAGTCATATAGCATTGTTTATATCTCTCTCTATTTCTATAAATAAGAGGAAGACAGGAGAATTTTGCTATCTTAAGGGAGAGGGCATCTGAGGGAAAGGCATCAGGAAAGGAGACCACATCTTGAGACTATTAGGTGTGGTGGTTTGATGCTGGCCAGCAGCTAAGCTCCCACTCAGCTGCTCATTTACTCCCCAACATCTCCATGGAGAAGAGAATGGGAAGAGCAAAAGTGAGAAAAGTGCTGGGTTAAGATAAAGACAGTTTAATAAGTGAAGCAAAGCTGAGCATGCACACAAAGCAAAATCAGTAGTTCAGTCACCTCTTCCCATCAGCAAGCAGATGTACAGCCACTGGCTGGAAAGCAGGGCCTCAGCACATGTAATGGTACCTGGGGAAGACCTGGGAGGTCCCGGACGACTGGAGGCTCGCCAATGTGACGCCCATCTACAAGAAGGGCCGGAAGGAGGATCCAGGGAATTACAGGTCGGTCAGCCTGACCTCGGTGCTGGGGAAGATTATGGAAAGGTTCATCTTGAGGGCGCTCACGAGCCATGTCCGGGACAACCAGGGGATCAGGCCCAGCCAGCACGGGTTCATGGAAGGCAGGTCCTGCTTGACCAACCTGATCTCCTTCTAAGACCAGGTGGCCCGCCTGGTGGATGAGGGAAAGGCTGTGGATGTGGT
>VZTQ01001022.1:286793-300917 GCA_013400755.1 Pelecanoides urinatrix
AGAGTGGTCAGGCCTTGGAACAGGCTGCCCAGGGCAGTGGTGGAGTCACCATCCCTGGAGATATTTAAAAGACGTGTAGATGAGGTGCTTAGGGACATGGTTTAGTGGGCATGGGGGTGTTGGGTTGACGGTTGGACTCGATGACCTTAGAGGTCTTTTCCAACCTTAGTGATTCTATTCTATGATTCTAAGACAAGTGCCATAATCCCAAAAGTCCCCCTTTCTGCATCCTTTCCCTCAGCTTTTATTGCTGAGCATGATATCATATGGCACAAAATATCCTGTTGGCCAGTTTGGGTCAGCTGTCCCATCTATGTCCCCCCCCAACTTTATATACAGCCTACTCGCTGCGGGGAAAAAAGAAAACTTTGGCACTGTGCAAGCACTACTCAGCAATAGCCAGAACACTGCTGTGTTATCAACACTGTTTTAGACACAAACTCAACACACAGCACCATATGGGATGCCACGAAGAAAGTTAACTCCATCGCAGCCAGACGCAGCACATTAGTTTACAAGAGACTTAGTAAATTTAAAATGTTAGGTTTCAGCCTTGCATTCAGGAGTTTGATTGTCTGTGTTGTTAAATTATTCAGGTGGTCACAGGGTTTTTCAGCAAAAACTGCTTCTCAAACAGTGCCTGGCCATAGCTCAGAAGTGAGCACAACCCAGGGACCAGTCTCAGTAGGCAGTTTGGATGCAGTCATTCTGTTTTGGAGAGAGATTGTAGCAATATGCATGTGGCCTTAGGGCCAGATAAGGGACTCTAGTTCTGATTAGTTTTGTAATGTAAAGAAACCTGCATTAGCTGTCCTCTCTTTTATACATATATTATCTTGTAAATACTTGGATTCCTATTTTTAAAAAATATGAATCTTTTAATAATAACAAAAATAACTGAGGAGAAAGACATAAACCACTTAGACCAAAATTTACTGGCAGTGTACAGAAAGCTACCTTTAATTACCTTTTGTCACCATTACATACATTTGCATTTACAATCCTGTTTGAAAAGGGCATTGTCACATATCTTTGCTCATCTTGTTTGATAAATTGCCTCACTGTCAAGATGTTAACCAAGGATTTTGGTACTCTCTTTTCCTGTCACTGATCTCATACTCCATGACTGTTTCTGTTAAGTTAGTATAATTTTTTTCCTATAGTGTTTCAGTGATCTTACTAAAGATCTTACTAAAGGCATCTGATGTTACATCGTTAGTAAGATCCTTATACCTTTAGATGTAAGGCAAGTCATATCTTTCCTTAGATAAATTGATACATTTGGGAGAAAACAGACTAGCATTTGGACACACAGACGTGTATGACCTATAACTCCCTGACTTGGAAGAACATTTTTCTTACTTAAATTCAGGTGATCTCTTTGTATTGTTAACTTTTCCTATTCTTTTCCAGGTGGGAAACAAGACAATTATCCTAAATTAAAAAACAAACAAACAAACAAACAAACCCCAACAACCCCCCTGAAAATATCCAAATCAGACTTGACTTAAAATATGAGAGAATGACTTTATTAAAAGAAAAAGACAACAAAGATTATAATTCTTACCTAAGACTCCTCTCTCGTAAGACCCATGACATGTTCTTTAATTACTGATATCTCATTAGCCTTTCTATTTCTATTATTATTATTATTATTATTATTATTATTATTATTATTATTATTATTATTAGTTATTTAGGTAGTAACACCTTCTCCACACCTCAAATCATAGACCAATCTTACATTGTGCTAAGCATTGTATAAGGAGAGTAAAACAAAAATTGTTCCCCATAGCAAAATCATTAAAATCTGAATGTTCACATATAAGTATGGATACAGAGCTTTCTATAGAGCTTTACATGCTGAAAACTTTGGTGTTTTGTCAGGAGTTTTCTCCTGTGTTGTATTCCCAAAAAGACAGAATCAATTACAAACTTCTTTGTTAATCCCTTAAGTTATATGTGAAGCATGCTAAAGACTTTAAAAATGAAACCTTGGGATCAGCAGTGATGAAAACACTACTAAACTAAATAACAGTAATGGAAAAATGCCTCAGCATTGATGCTGAGGAGATAACTTTTCTGTTTTTCAGTGTTAATCATTTAACATGGAAAAGAAAATGCTCTGCCCAGAATAAAAATATTGAATGTTTAGCTTTCAATACACAGGTCAAGAGTTTAATGTAAGTTCAATCCCATTTTCCATCTGTCCATTGCTGTGGAATTTGAGCTTCTATTTTGTCATGAAAGACACTGCAGTTTAAAAAGTGTACATTTAGGCAAAGACCTAGTTTTCCTTAGCATATTGAAGGCTTGAGAAAAGTGTGAGAATGCCAGCTTTGGAGCCAGAAAACATGGATAGACCCACCGTACAAGTACAGCAGAAAGTTGCCATGGACAATGCAAGCGGACCTGTAGAACTGTGCTTATAACAACAGAGCCTGACTTACAGAGAGCAGGGAAAATAACCTAGTTTACTGTGGACACCACACAAATAGCAAGAAAAGCAAAAATCTCTATCAGCAATCTGGCTAATGCTGGGTTTGTTGGAAAGCTTGCATCTTTCCTAGTACATGAAGGAGAACTAAGCCTGAGATTTGACTTCCCAGCTGACAGACTTCATAAACCTTGAAGACTGATGAATCTGAGATGTAAGCGCCTATCTTCCAGGACAAGACTGTTATTAATTTAATTATTTTGTAAACATTTTTCCCTTAAAACGAACAACAACAAATTTAATCACGGTTCAAATTTTGAGTTACTGTTTTTGTTTGCTTTATACTGCCTAGATAATTCTGAGCACCTCAAAATCTGCTATTGTTGGGATCTCTTCAGTCTCTAAAATACAGCCACATTTTGAAGTGAGAAACATTTCAATGGTTCTCTTTAAAGAGTTGTATACAGAACTCACACAGCATTAATATGTAGGGATAGTTTGACTGAGTCAACTTCAGTCCTGCAAAGACATTTATGAAATCAAAGTTCCCTAGGACTCCATTTTATGTTTATATAGAAACTTCACTAAAAAGTATTAATGATTCATAAAATGTGACAAGATGAGGAGAAAAAGGGAAGTTCCATATCAAATGTCTGCATCTTTGTCCCACAGCTTCAGCTGTGCATTTAAATCTATCACTTTTCACATTCCTGTGACTTTTCTGTTATTTTTAGCATTTCAAGTAACTTAGTAACTACTTAATTCTGCAGTGATTAGAGACCACTTTACAAAATAGTATCACTAAACAAGGTTAAATTTGGAAGTCAAAAGGAAAACCAAGTAAACAAACAGAAAAGCAATAATATTTTTGATAAAGTAACAAAATTCTCATGCAGTCAAATAGCAATTTTCCTTGTTGTATACATGATATAAAAACTAATGCATAATGATTCCCAAAAATACTATTCATTATAACATAATCATCAGATCTAGATCAACAAAGACCATTTTTCATAAATATCTAAGATAATTAAAATCATGATCTCAAAAATATATTCACCAGCTATTTAGCACTTCTGAATTTGAAATATCATTTGGAATATTTTTATTCTGCAGGAGTTTCTTGAGCCTTTGAGTAGGTCATTATTCTATGTTTCATTTAGTCAAAGAACCCAGTATCACTTGCAGTTGAATAGGAAAAAGCTGCCATGTGTAAAGGTATTATATCACAAAATCATACAAAACCACAGAACAATTGAGGGTGGAAGATTCCTTTGGAGGTCGTCATCCTCTAGTCCAAAGTTCTTGGAATCATAGGAGGTTAAACCAGAGCAGGTTGCCCAGGACGGTGTCCAGTCAGGTTTTGAATAACTCCAAATGTAGAGACTCAACAACCTCTCTGGGCAACCCATTCCAATGTCTGACCAACCTCCCAATAAAGCAAACTGTTTATTATGTTTACATTGAATTCCTGTATTTAAATTTGTGCCCATTGCCTCTTGTTTTTTTACTGGGCACCACTGAGACTGGCTATGTCTTCTTTACTCTCCCTGATTAGATTTATGCATTGATGAGATCCCCCTGAGACTTCTTTTCTCCAGGCTGAACAGTCCCAGATCTCTCAGACTCTCCTTGTAAATCAGATGCTCCACTTCCTTAATCATTTTCCCAGCCCTTTGCTGGACTCTCTCCAATGTGTTTATGTCTCTCTTGTACTGGAGTGCCCAGAATTGGACCTAGAACTCCAGATGGGTCTTGCCAGGACACACTAGGGCGGAAGGATCACCTCCCTTGAATCTGCTGGCAACGCTCTGTTTTCTGCAGCCCAGGAGCGTTTTGGCCTTTTCCACAAGGGCACATTGCTGATACAGGATTCCCCAGGTCCTTCTCTGCAAAGCTGGTTTCCAGCTGGTTGGCCTCAGCCTGTATGGGAGTGTGAGGTTATTCCTCCCCAGGTGCAGGATTTGGCAGTTCCCTTCATTGAACATGAAGAGTATTGGCCCATTTCTCCAGCCTGTGGAGGTCTCTGTGAATGGCAGCACACCCATCTTGTCTACCAGACATTCCTCTCAGTTTTGTATCATCTGCAAACTTGCTGAGGATGCACTGTATGCCATCGTCCACGTCTTTAATGAAGAGATTACACTGGACGCCACAGTATCAACCCCTGAGTAAACCACTAGTAACCATCCTCCAGATAGGCCTTGTGCTGCTGATCACAACTCTTTGGACCTGGAAGTTCAATCAATTTTCTGTCTGTCTCACTGTCCATTAGCTAGCCTGTAGTTCACCAGTTTACATATGAGAATATTATGGGAGACAGTATTTAAAACCCTACTAAGATCAAAATAAACACAACCTCATCCACATCCTTATCATGCTCTCCCCTCATCCACTGAGTTAGTAATTTCTTTTTAGAAAGCTATCAGGGGGATCAAACATGATTTCCCTTTCATAAATCCATGCTGATTGCTCCCAATCACCTTGTCGTTCATGAGTTTGGAAATGGTTTCCAGGATTAGCTGCTCCATCATCTTCCCAGGGATTGAGGTGAGGGGTCCTCCTTCTTGCCATTCTTAAAGATAGGAGTGACTTTTGGTTTCTTCCAGTCCTCAGGAATCTCTCCTGATTGCATGATCTTTCAAAAACTATCAAGAGCAGTCTCGCAATGTCATTGGCCAGCTTCCTCAGCACTCATGAGTGCATCACATCAGCTCCCATGTTCTTATGTATGTCCAGATTGTTTAAATGTTCTCTGTCCTGATCCTCCTCTACAGAGATATCACAATGTCTTCCAAGTTACTCTTTAAAGTTCAGCGGTTCTGTGATTATTATGTTTATTGTGGTATAGCTAAACTTAGCAATATACCATCTACAAGTTGTTTTATACTGTCCTCTCCATCCCCTGCTAACTCCTGTGTTTGCTCCAGACACTGGCTAAATATCACAGGTCAGGTTGTGGTCTCTTTAGAACAAGGATTGACACTTTACTATACATTTCCACAAGAGATTTGTGGCCTCAGTTTTGGTGTTTCTTGATGCAATTCCAGTGAAGAGATGTAAACACATAGTAACAATAATAGTCCAACAACATGAGACACATTGACTGGACATGCAGCTACCATTGGAAAGTCTATAAAACAGAAATGAAATGCCAGCAAGTGAAGTGATGACACCATTATTTTTTGTGTTGCAACTGCAGAAGTCTAAAGAGAAATGATCATTCGAAGATGCTTCAGTTTCTTGAATGTATGATTCTCTGAGCTGCTGCATATCTGATTTCACTTTAATAATCCTACTCCATGTGTAAAATAAAATAACAAAACCCCCAAATTCAGTTCATATTGTTATTATTATTTCCTTAAGATTGTTCTAGGTTTATTTCCTTTGAGTTTTGCAATTCAAACATCCTGCTAAGCCCATAGCATGTGTGAGAACAAACAAGTGTGACAAGTAGCTACATGTGGAAGAGAACATGAAAGTGGAGGAAACTGCAAGCCATCTAGATTCAGAACATTCCACTTTTCCAGCCATTTCTGATCATCCTCTATTTTATCTGTCCATCAGACCTGACTTTAAATCTACTTTTCAGGCTCTCTTTGTTTGTAAATATAAACCCTCTAAAAAACAGACAGATAACATCTGTGCTAAATTAACATCAATACTTCCAAAGTCTGTTCCAAAAAGTACAGAGTTTGACCTACAAATAAAAAAGAAAAGTGTCCCCCTCCAGATGTCCAAATACTGCTCCTAAAACAACGGGTTAACATTGTTTCCATACTGCCCATGATGTTTCTTTTCCCGTAGGCACATTAAAGGAAACAGGAATCTCTGTCCAGTGCTAGAATTGAATTCAAATGGATGTTTATTAGAGATGTCAAAATATCCACGTCACCTACTTTTTTCTTAAAAACATCTGTCTTTTTTATTATAGGCATGCCACCAAAAATGGGAGAAATAGTCTTCCTTCCAACAATGTAAACAGCTGTGCTGGGAATCTCTTAACACCTCCAGGCAGCACAAGACTCCCAAAGCAATTTTATTACTGGTGAACTTCAGGTGAACATCCAAACCATTAGGTATAAAGCTGACACATACATGAGCTGAAGCATGTTTGAGATTTATTTTTATTATACAGCTCCTGGAATAAGATAAATATACCAACACTGAAGGTACATTTGAAAGGCACTCTTCATGCCTGATACTGAATTGCAGCAAGCCTAACAAACTTCAGCTGAAATCAATATGGTAGTAGAATAGTCATCAATCTACTCCTTACTTGTTTAATCCAGGCCAAGGTTTAGACAGATTACATATGGTGACACTGCATACTAACACAGGTGTTATTAGTGACTGGAAGCTGGAAAGCCAGGGAGAGCTTTTCTTGTGTATGAGCAGGGGAGTGGCTCTAGTAAAGAACAGTGACTTTACTGTCCATGTGGATCTGAAGGGAAACTCATGTAACTTGCAGTGGATAACCTGAGAAGGAAGGATCTTCCAAGTAGAGAAATTCACTGTATGCACCTAAAAGTGTCTCACTGGCAGCACGGGCAAAGGAGGGGGTGTTCTGCAGTCTCCCTTGAGTCTGACTTAATGACATATGATGTATCTAATTTTATGGTGATTGGAAATTATAGGACTTCTTCCAGTGAAAAATTGTTTTTCCCCTTTTACCTGAAAATTCTTTGAGTGTGTAGAATTGCTAAGGATCCTACCCAAAGGAAACGTGGAGGAGAAGAATGGGATTTTGAGGATAGGAAGGAGAAGGATAAGAAAATAAAAGAAAGACAAAATGAGTCAATGTTCTGTATGTATTCATATGGGTTTCCCTTAACAAATCCAACTGTTGATTTCCTTTGTTCACACATCTGCTGTGGTGCCTGTGAAGTTTGATTTTTGTCTTAAGAAGTTAATGTTTCATGACTGATATCTTCAGCAGAATTCATGGTGACTGATATGCAAGGATGGCCTGAGGTCTGACATATCTTTATACTGACAATCAATGCCAGGCACTGCATGGTGATTAAAAGGAATAAAACTGTGTTTATTCTGGAGCTTAAATACATCATTAAGAAGTAGTCTTCTAAAGTTACTCAGTAACATGAAGATTTGGCCATTTAATTGGTTTTGGTTTATTCTCCAGTTTTACTGTTCATTATCCCATGGTCAAAACATTTGGCATCTCACAAAGCTATTTTAAGAAGTACAGTCATTATTTTTATTTTTGATTCAGAGGATATATTTTGATCAGCCTGATCAAAATATAGGGCTGATTATTAGAGTTAAAATTTGCAATATATTTTTATGAGAATTTCTATTCCCAAATTGTACTGTGTTTTCATATTTGTGTAGTAGTTAACACCCTTTTAAGTAGAGTGTTTTTGTCTTGAAAATATTTGATGCTGCTCTCAAACCAGAATGATGATGTAGAAAACAAATTCATCATGACCAGCAGACTCTAAAGGAAACTGAAACATAGATGATAGCCTGTGTTATGTAGCTCTAAGGGTTCGGCCTGAAACAACTCAGGAAGCGAAGGAAAATCTATTCCTGTTGGAAATAAAACCACAGCATGTATTTTCATATTGTTGTGATTCTAATCAGAGTAATCATGGAACTTGCATAGGTAGTTAGGGCCTGAGTGATCAGCTATAAATCCCATCCTTGGATCACAGATCTGAAACTAGCGGTGGATTTTTCTGATTTTCCCATTCTTTCTATTTCTAGAGAAATGGCATTAACAGCAACCCCCCCAACAGCCTGGGATTCCCCATCAGAAAGATGCTGCAGTCTCACAACCCACGTGTCTCTTTTCCAACACATATTATTTTGGAACCATAGTGGGGATCACACTGCCTTTAGCGTCTCACTAGCCTCTGCCCTTGGTACAGCATATGCAGCCCTCAAACTGTTTGTTCAGCAAGTGTAAACTCATTTGGTTCTATTGCCTTCAAGGGATTTATGTTCACCAGCTAAGGATGTACCCCCACACCCCTTCTATTTATTTTTTTTTTTAGTGTAAGAATATTATTTTCTGTGGAGAATCCTCATTTCTTTATATGGTACTTTATATGGTACTGCCATCAAATTCTGCATCATTGATAACTAGTGTCAGAGGCATGGAGTACTTGACAATACTGCAAAGAAGCTAAATTTTAAGGGTGTCAGAGTCCTAGAGTACCAACCTGTGTATACACAACGTGAAAAATAGTGGAATAAGAATCCAAATAAAGAACTAAAATGCAAGGGAGAGAATGTGGCTTCTGACCCCCATGGTTTCAGGAAATAGTGCAACCGTGATTAAGGAAATCAGAGACTTTGGAGAGCTTCTTAAAAAATGAATAAGAGGAAAACAGCAGAGAATGATGCAGGAATATCAATGAAGGAAATGTGTGAAAACCAGATAAGAAAGAGGCAACATCAACACAAAATTATTGGCAATAAACTAAGTCATTAACAAAGGTTATATTCAACATCTCTCTTTCCCCTTCACCTACCCCACCCCCACCCCCCACCCCAAAATGTAACTATTTGGCTGAGATGCTGAAGGTAGAAGCCTTGAAAACTGTATGTAGAGTACTGAAATAAACCAGTTCAGATCACAAACAGGATGAATCTATCTTCTAGTTTGAGATCAAATGAGCCAGGTCTTTTTGAGTGACACTCCTCTTCTCAGTCCTGCTTCACCCATAAATTCAGAAAGCTGCTAAGATTGTTCCCAATAGATCGACATGAATTATTTCCCCTCTCTTTTTGCCTCCTTTTTTCCTATTGATTCAAATAGACCTCGGAAAAGCAACGTTGCCTCCTTGCATATGTCTCTCTATTGATTACTGGAAATGATTAGTATATTTAGACTTTGAAGTTAGGCACCTGAATAAAAGTCCAAAACTTTTGTGAATCTGACTTTTGGTGTGCTGTCCACAGAACACATTGATTTTGCATTCATGAAATAAAGGACTGTGGCATTGGGATTGAAAGAGAATAGGGTAATTCTTACAATGGTGAAGAAAATCAAGTGTTAAATTACACAGGTTATCCTTGCCCTTCCATTTATAAAAGCAGATAGACCCAGCTTATATGATTCATTCATAAACACATCTGTTTGTGTTTATGAATGAAAAATGATGTTTCTATGAGCAAATTATTGGAACAGTTCTGGTCTCTGTGTAATGGCAGATAATAATATTTACCTCTTTTACAAAGCAAAACATATTAAACATGTTGTCAAGTCTAGTAAGTATAGCATTCTGCTGCTAACACTAATACTGAGGATGTAGATTATTTATGTTTAAAGCCATCATAGCTTGCCAGAGTGACAGATGAGTTTGGTGGTTTGGATACTTACCTAAAAGCTTGGACGTGTATCTGAATTTCATCCAAAGAATGAACTTCTTAAAATGGAAACATTTGGCTAGAAATGTTTCATAAACAGGTTCTCTTGCACTGTATCCAGTATTTTCTGCACTCAATCTGGTTTGAAAAATGTCGAGAACAATGAAAGCTCCACTCATTGCTAGCTAAGGTTTTTGGTGCAAAGTCTATAGCATCAGTCTAGTCTGGAGAAGACTATGCTGTGGATAAATGTGTTGTGTTGTGTCTAACATTATCCTGAAGGGGAATCTAAACACAAAATATTAGGCCAGCCTCAAACATCCTTCAAGTCCATATAATTTATTCTGTTCCTAGAGGAGAATGAGGCCTTAGCATGTGTTCCCTATAAGTAAAGTGTTTACTGTAGGTCTTCCCTGGTTCAGGATTTTCCCTCTATCTAAATAATGAAGCATAACTACTTTGAAGTTAAGATAATGCCAGAAAGTATGCCTCTGCTCAAGCAAATGATGATTTTGCTGTCAGGGGCAGGATTTCACAAGAAATGGTCTTTTTTACATACAAATTAGAGTTCTTAATAATGGCTTAAGCTGATTATTTTCAAAATACATATCAAACTATATTGCAGGCAAATATTTGTATACTGGATCAACTTTATTATAAATTAATTATCATTTTGTTTCTTAATCTTCTCAAATGGCAAACAGGAATAGATAAGAAAAATTAATAATATTGGAAATCATTCTTTATTACATCGGTGTATCTTCACTGGATTAAAGACAAGTGCCTTGGCATTAAAATAGTGTTGTGAAATGCAGAATCTAGCCCTTTGAAAAAAGGGCTAGATCATCATCTATTTACAGTGCAGCATGCAAAAGAAGTGAAAGAAGAGGAGAGCAGAATATGAAGAAACAAAAACAGAAGTACCTGTAATAACAAATTATTGCAGCTTTTGCTAGAGAACAAAAGTATCAATATCGTANGTGACCCCCCTGACAATAGACATCCTCTTTAGTTTTGCTCAGGATTTAGTTGTTGAATACTCTCATAATCCTCTCAATGCCTTTTCTTTTAAGCAGTGCCATTTGCCCTGAATAAAACTGTTTGTTGTCATACACTAGCAAGAATAAATTGTAGCATTTACTGGGTGCTTCACATTTTCTAGCATAGTGCTGTTGTGGATATAATGGTCTACAGACATAATCAAGTCAAATTTTGTAGGTTGAGGTAACCTCTGATATAAAGCTGTTACGACTGGAAAAAATAACATGGGTGTTGTGGGTTGGAGTTCTGTTTATTATATGTCAACTCAGTAACTATTGAGGTCTAGGTGTTGACATCATTACATTTAGAAGCAAAGCCTATACATGTATCTCCATTTGAAGTTCCCACATGCATGTTTTTGGAGGTGCACTGGAGAGGCAGATGCCACGGTTAGCTCAGCTCAGCTAACAGATGTGGAAGAAAAAGGGATGGGGAAATCAGGGTCTGGTGCACGTCTTGCAAACAAAGGGAGATGCAGCCTGTGAAATCCCCTGAACCAAATGGACAAAAGGGTTAGTAGCCAGAAAGATAGGTCTTTTCCCCACACCAATATCACTTGGTCTAATAGAAGTATTTCACTTTCAAAGCACTGTATGAGCATGAATCAGTGTTTTAATAAAGCAATATATCAGTCTCTTCTTGGTCCTCTTTCTGTGCTTCACAGCTTAGTAGTAAAACTAGTAGTTAGGAACACACACCTCCTCCCTTCATCACTCCAGAGTCTTAAGCTATTTCCAAATTATAACACCAACATTCTCATATGCAGCTCGTAAATTCAGTCCTAAAAGTCTTCTTTTATCAATATACTGAGATCAGAATGCATCATTAGTTTGTATGGGTATTGCCATTCTCATCTCTATAATCCCTAATCAAGAACACTTAAATTTCTGAGTCCATTAATACCTGAAATCATGTTTTTTTCTCAGGAGAAGAGAGGGGAGGAACAATTCTGTCTCAAACAAGTAGTACTTTCAATACTGCCACTGAAATACTTACCCACATGGCCTTGAAAACTGTGAACAACAAAGGAGGAAGAATCTTACAGCTAGAGCACATGGTCCTGCTCTGAAAAAAGAAACTCTACATACAGGAAGAAAGCTTTGCAATAGAGTTATGGAACATCTCATCATCTATTTACAGTGCAGCATGCAAAAGAAGTGAAAGAAGAGGAGAGCAGAATATGAAGAAATAAAAACAGAAGTACCTGTAATAACAAATTATTGCAGCTTTTGCTAGGGAACAAAAGTATCAATATCGTATATGAAAAAAGTTTTGAAAGTTCTATTGAGGAGACACAAATAGTACCTGAAACAACTTGGTGATAAAACATATTTCCATTTACTATCATTATCTAAATAAGTGCATTAGCATTTTGTCTTACAAAACAATGGAAACAATTGCTGAGATACAACCTATTTAAAATATGTTCACTTTTTGGGAGCTCTTGACAAAACAGGCATGGCTCCTAATAAAGCCCCATGTTGATCTGCCACGATTATAAGAAACTTAGACACCATCTCCTACCTGCACACAGGAGACAGAAAGAAAAGGATGGTAGTGCAGCAAGGGAGTGATCTACGATTTCTTTCTGCAAGAAACTTAGGCAAAAATGAAATAAAAATAATTTTGTTTTAACAGTAATTTTAACAATAGTACTTGTTTGAAAATCAAGCCATTCTGTTCATCCTGTTACAATATTTATGACTTTAAAGTGGATGTTCTCAAATAAAGCCATTTCTTTTTGTACTCTCTAAAGATTCAGCTTTGTTGCAAAATCCACAAGTCATAATTTCCTGTGATTCTTTATCAAACCTGTCAACCAACACATACATACACACACACTGGTATTAATTACTGACCTTCATTTTAATGATCTACTTCAGATTTTTTTTTTTTTTTTTTTGGTGCTAGTTTACCATAAGTTCATTCAGATTTCATGTATCAGATCATTTTCTCTGGAAGAACTTATGCATTGAATGAACTTCATATCTAGCAGTAACACAGTCCTATCTGTCACAAAAGGCCAGGAGAAAGACTTGTGAAATGTCATATGTTACAATCAATAAGCTGGGAAAAGTAAGAACATTTGTAAGAATCTGAAGGGTCAAAAAGACTAAATTCACATGAACACAGATTTTTAAGTGACAGCTGAAATACATAAATAAAAATTGTAGGGATCATTGAAACAGTTTCTCTACGTCTCTATGAAAATGCATGCAATCTTGTCTGAGAATCTCATGGGATTCTCAAACAAGATATTTCAAATATGTTTAGATGATGATGATCATTGGTACCAATATGTATATACCCACAAGAGCTCTAGTTATCAAGCTGCTGAACATAAAGCCATGGGGCTTTACTCTCTCCTCCTGGTTTCTGGAAGAAAGTACTCCCCCAGTTTAAGAAATTCAGCAAGTGCTTAAGAATTTGAAGCTGAACAGATCCACAGTGAGGATTTAGATGGGTTCTAATGTATGTTTCAAGATAGACTTTTAAAAGGTAAACATTGATCCTCTCTCTGGCATATCTGCAAGCAAAGTCTGGCAGTTCTTCACTTAGCATGTAAATTAATTTCTTTATTACTTCTACTGCTATAGCATTTGGGTTCCCTGAGTGTGAAGCAGATTGCTATTGTGTTTAGGCATTGTGTACAAAGAAGAAAGTGCTTGTACTTTTGCATGGGACAACAGTCAGACAAATAGAGGTGTAACATGAGACAAATCATGATATGCAGTTATTTCCACATATTAGCAGTCTAACTGTTGGCAGGATTTTTAGGCATAGTGGCAAAGAATTTTAAGTATCAGTCCAAGGAAGAACAGTGATACAGGCTCAGAGGGCAGTTCGGTAATTTTCATAGAGGTGCTTGCTCAAAGTGTGACAAGACTGTAGTGTCAATGATTGATCAGAAGTGGTAACAAGAGACCACATGGAAAGCCTTAGATGATCTTTACATGACTGGGAAGACCTTGAAAAAAAATAAAACCAAAAAAAAGCTGGCAGTGTATGCTGAATGCAATAAAAGAGAAGAATAAGGAAAATGTGAAGAGACAGTTGGTATAGGAAAGCAGTTGGATGGGTGTAGTGGGTTGACCCTGGCTGGGCACCAGGGTTCCACCAAAGCCACTCTATCACTCCCCCTCTTCAGCTGGACAGGGGAGAGAAAATACGACGAAAGGCTCGTGGGTTGAGATAAGAACAGGAAGGTCATTCAGCAATTATTGTCACAGGCAAAACAAACAACTTGGGGAAAATTAATTTAATTTATTACCAGTCAAATCAGAGTAGGATAATGAGAAATAAAACCAAAT